>CM076570.1:757497766-757697086 GCA_034641835.2 Pinus albicaulis | reverse complement strand
GAGTATAAAATTTACCCTTCTCTTTACCATAACAAAATTTCTGATTGCGATTTGCGATATGAGTTGGGCCCCACCTCCATCATGCCACATCATCTTCCACTCACTGAAATTGAACTTCACTCCTCGCAGAGTATAAAATTTACCCTCCGCTTTCCCATAACAAAAGCTCTGATTGTGATTTGTGATATGAGCTTGGGCCCCACCTCCGTGCCACGACATTAATAGCCCTTACATGGAATTTGTTTCGCTCTTTTCACTGTTATTCAGCCAACTAACTCCATTATCGCTTCCACCATCTTCCCCTCATCTCCGCTCCCCATCACGCATCCGACGGCTCATGATATGTTTCCCCCCCCCCCCCTTCTGAAGGATAATGATGGGAGGGTGGGTGGGGGGGGGGAGGGGGGGGTTCAGAATGGATGGTTTTGGAAACTAACTCCAGTGCTATGTGTTGGCCTACTGTGATTTCTTACCCCCCCCAATCCAATACCACAAACTGAGTAGGCCTCTCTCTGAAATATGGTCTCTGGTTCTGCAAGATAAATAACAACTATGGTTTATTCATTTGGTCCGGGAAATATTCGCTAAAGAGCAAGGCACGCACAACACAACTGGACATTCCTTAACGATTAATGGAAATCATGAGAATAAGGGAGTGGAGGCTTCTGACAGTAGGAGGAATCAAGGAGTGGAAGCCAGATTTCCCGCCTATTCATGGCCACATTTTGTAGCCCCATTTTGAAGGTTCCAGGACTAGGCCTTCATGGCCAACTATGTTTTCTCTTTTACTATTTGATTATGATGTTTTTCCGGTGAAATCTTGATTTTACCCGATTATGTTTTGATTTTTCATTTGCAGGAGTGATTTCTTGATGCACGCTCTGCCAGGTTTTTAGGATATTTCGATTTTCACATGTGTGGGTTGATCATGAAAGTTTATTCAATAAAAAATATCAGGATATCTCTATATGTAGAGAGTTCATAGATGAAAGAAAGGTTCTGAATTTTGGAGACTTTTTTTTGTAGTTCTGTATGACTGTGCTCTTTATTCTCTGAGACACATATTTGGGAGAGCTGTTTTGAACATAATATAATATACTAAACTGTTATTTGTATACTAGATGGAGACATGAGTAGTATGTATCTGTATTCTCTTGTTTATCATTAATCTTATGTTTATGTATAATCATCTTTCAATGTTCTTCTGCTTTGATGATTTGTGTAATGTAGCTTCCGGTGGTATGCATTTTTATCCATGAATTCGTGTATGTATATTTCTCATGTGTTAAATTTGTTGTGCTCCCTTAACTTGCACTCCACGAATCTCTGTCATTGGTCATATTCCACTTCCATCTACTTCCTTTGAGTTCACGGGAGAAATATTCTTAATATTTTGAAGCATGTCTCTTGCGGGTTCCTCCACCTTCCTTCCTTCTCAACACATTTGTATATTTTGAAAGCAACAGTGTTACCGATGAAATAGGTAACTGCACTGTTACCTAATTTTTTTTGGTAGCATAAAAAGCACCCGATTTTGAAAAGTGGTGATGCAGAATCACCTTATTTTTTTTTTAGCACAATTTTGACACTCTAATATTTTTATTTATGAAGTATGAATATTTGTTTTAAAATGTTAATGATTTTTATGCTAATTTTGAAACGTATTGATGCAACATCAACTTTTTTTTTTTTAGAGCGGTGATTTTCATGCTAATTTTGAAACGTATTGATGCAACATCAACCTTTTTTTTTTAGAGTGGTGATTTTCATGTTGGTAATAAAACAAAAAACTTAGATAAAATATATATATATATATAAACAATAAAAAAACCAATAAAAATGTAAAAAAAAAAAAAAAATTAACTCGTAAAAAAAAAAAATTTAATCCAAAAAAAAAAAAAAAACTAAAATATTCGAAAATTATATCAAAAGAAATGAGAAAAAAAACACATAATTTAAAGAAAAAAACAAAAATTAACCAAAAAAATTTAAAAAAAAAACATCAAAAACATTTTTTCCAAAGTTATTAAAAAAAGCCATATAATTAAAAAAAAAATTTAAATAGAAAATTTTAAAATAATTTAAATTACAAAATTAAATTTAGATTAAAAAAAATAAAATACAAAAAACAAAAAATTAAATTTAAAAATTAAAATTAAAATAATAAGAAGAAGAAGAAAAAAAATACAAATTTTAAAAAATTAACGAAAAAAACAATTAAAAAAACAGAAATTTTAAAATTGAAAAGAAATTAACGTAAAAAAGACAAAAAAAAAAAAACTATCATTAAAAAACAAAAAAAATGAATAAAACCATGTGCAAATAATTAAAAAACAAATATCCATAAATTTTTTTTTTTTTTTAAAATGAAACAATTTATAAATTTTAAAAATGAAAAACTAAATAAACTAAAAGATTAAAATAAATAAATTTTAAATTTAAAAAAATAATTAATCTAAAAAGTTAAATTTAAAAACAAAATTTAAAATTAAAAAAAAAACAAAAAAAAATTAAAAAAATTTAAATTTAAAATAAAAAATTTGAATTAAAAAACAAATAATTTAAATTTTTTGAATTTAAAAAAAAAAATCAAATTAGAAAAAAAATATTAAAAATAAAAAAAAATTAAAAAAAAATAATAATTTTTTGATCGTGGTGGTGCCGCCAATCGGCCTCCTGCCTAGATGGCGGCGGAGGCCGGCCGCTGGGCGAGAGGCCGATTCCGAGAATCGTCCTACCACGGTGGCAGGTCTATTCCGGGAATCACCCTGAGGCCGATTTCGGGAATCGCCCTGCCGCGGCGGGAGGCCGATTCCGGGAATCGCCCTGCGGCGGCACGGGAGGCCGATTCCGGGAATCGCCCTCCTGTGGCGGGAGGTCGATTCCGAGAATCGCCCTGAGGCCGATTCCAGGAATCGCCTTGAGGCCGATTCCGGGAATCGCCCTGTCGCGGCATGGAAGGCCGATTTTGGGGATCGCCCTCCTTCGGTTGGTTCCCGGAATCGCCCTCCCGCGGCCGGAGGCCGATTCCAGGAATCGCCCCGAGGCCGATTTCGGGAATCGCCCTACCGCGGTGCGGGAGGGCGATTCTGGGAATCGGCCTCCTACCGTGGGAGGCCGATTCCGGGAATCGCCCTCCCGCCGCAGGAGGCCGATTCCCAGAATCGCCGCTGCGGGAGGCCGATTCCAAGAATCGCCCTCCTGCCGTGGGAGGCTGATTCCGGGAATCGCCCTCCCGCTGCGGGAGGCCGATTCCCAGAATCGGCCTCAGGGCGATTCCCGGAATTGGCCTCCCGCAGCGCGAGGGTGATTCTCGAAATTGACCTCCCGCCCAGCGGCTGGCCTCTGTCGCCACCTGGGCGGGAGGCCGATTGGCGGCGCCACCACGATCAAAAAATTCTTTTCTTTTATTTTTTTTTATTTTTTTTATTTTTAATATTTTTTTTAACTTGAATTTTTTTTTAATTTTTTTTTTTTTAAAATTCAAAAAATTTAAATTTTTTTTTTGTTTTAATTTAATTTTTATATTTGAAATTTAATTTGTTTTAATTTTTTTTGTTTTTTTTTAATTTTATTCATATTTTTTAAATTTTTTTTTTTTTTTCTAAATTTTGTTAAATTTTTTTATTAAATTTTGTATTTTTTTTTTTTATTGCATTGATTTTTTTTTTTTAATTTTTTCAGATTTTTTTCTATTATTATTAAATTTTATGTTTAGTTTTTTCATTTTTTTTTTAAATTTAGTAAATTTTGTATTTTTTTTTAATTTATTTGAATTTAATATTTTTTTAATTTTTTAATTTTTTTATTATTATTTTTTTAATTACATAATTTTTGGTTATTTCAATTAAAATTATATATATATATATATATATATATATATATATATATATATATATATATATATATAATATTTTCAAATTAATTTGTTTTTTATTTAATATATTTTCTTTTAATTTATTTTTTTCAATTTTTCAATTTTAATTGATTTTTAAGGTTTTTTAACTTATATTTTAACAATTTTTTTTTTCTTTATATTTAAAATTTATTTTTTATTTCAAAATTTATTTGTTTATTCATTTATTTATTAAAATTTAATATTTGTTTTTTTAAAATTTAATTTGTTATTTTAATATTAACTTTTTTTTAAATTTAATAAAATCTAATATATATATATATATATATATATATATATATATATATATATATATATATATATTATTTTTTATAATTTAAATTTAATTTATTTTTTAAAATCTATTTGTTTTTTTAATATATATTTTTTTAAATTTAATCTTTTTATTGTATTTTATTTTTATTGTTTATTTTTAATTAATTTTTCATTTTTTTACTTTTAATTTCAATAATGTTTTATTATTATTATTATTATTATTATTATTATTTTTAATTTATTAAAATCTAATATATTTCTTTAAATTTATTTATTTTTTTTCTAATTTAATAAATATTTTCTTTTTCTTTTTTGATTTAATTTCTATATTTTATTTTTTATAATTTCTTTCCTTTTTTAACATTTTTTTTTTTTAATTTAATATTTTTATTTTGTTTTTATTTTTATTTTTTTATTTCTATATATTTTGAAATTTTAATCTTTTAATTTTTTTTATTTTTTATTTTTTATTTTTTTTCTTAAATTTTAGGTTTTTTTTAATGTTTGAATTAAAATTTTTATTTTGTTTTTATTTTTATTTTTTTATTCCTATATATTTTTAAATTTTAAGCTTTAAAATGTTTTTATTTTTTAAATTTATTTTTTGTCTTAAATTTTAGGTTTTTTTTAATGTTTGAATTTTAAAAATTAAAAAATGTTATTTCTATTTTTAAAAATGTCAAAAATATGATAACTTTTTTGTTTTGTTATTCTAGCATCAACTGGTTTTGTTTTGAGGGTGTTTTTTCAATCCTTTTTTCAAGAAACAATTTTGATTTTAGCATAATTTTATAAAATGTTGAAATTTGACCTTCAAAAAAAACGAAGTGCGTTCTGGAATACACTTTTTTGTTTTTGGGGTGTTTTTTCATGTTTTTTGAGTCTTTTTGTGTTAGAGTTCCCGTTTTGAGGTCAGGTTACCTATTTCATCGGTAACAATGTTAAGCCTCTTCTCTTTGTTTCATACTTGGCCCACTTGAAAGCCACCCAGCGATACAGCTTCTTGAGCCCTCTCACAGTATAGGGTAACTCACCCAAAACCATTATTCTCTTTATCCATTTTCTGTCAGAGGAATCCTTATAAATTGTCTACACCTAACCTCTGATTTTAAAATGTCCTAGGCACTGGTATTTTACAACTCAAGGCTGTCTCTAGGAGCTGCAACATCTTTCTAGCACTCTTGCCAGGGATACAAATGAAGAAATTTTTCTTTGGGAGATGACATAAATTCCACCCTTCAGACAGGTGAGTAGGAAGGGCTGGGAGTTGCGTATTCCTCAGCTTGGTGACTCCACTATAAAATAGTCCTAATCAGAAGTAATCCTAGCTTTCACCAATCCTCACACTAGATTTAGATCCACCAACTACCCCCACCTCTAAATCATATGGTTGTGTCGGGTTTCATTTTGAACAAGTATTCCCCCTTGGCCCTCCCTCAGCCTCTAAATGATGTGGCGCAAGACTATCTAGAACTATTGTTGCGGTTTATAGGGGAAGATAATACTTTGGCGAAGAGACATATCGATAAATTCTACACCTTTTCTGAGAATATGAATTTAGAGAATTTAGAGGTGGTGTTAAGTATTTTCGTCCAATCCTTGGATGGAGAAGCTCGGAAGTGATTCAAGTCTCTAGTCGGAAACACACTCCACACTTGGGAAGAAATGGAAAATTTCTTCACATTAAAATGGAGAGAAAAGAGGGACCATGGATACGTTCTCACCAAGTTCAATGCTCTAAAGAAGAGACACAATGAGGATGTAATGAAATTAATAAAGAGGTTCAATAATCTCTATGATAATCTTCCTTCTAAAATAAAGCCTCCCTAAGCATCTGCTAAGGTGGTCTTCGCAGGAGCTTTCGAACCGGAGTTTGGGTTCACCCTAAGAGAAAGAAAATCCACATCTCTGGATCAGATCTATATTGACGCATTAGAGGTAGAATAAAACTTTTCTTCTATTGGTAAATCCAAGGGGAAGACATAGCATGAAGCTAGAAGAAAAAACATGGAGGAGGCTTCTACTTCAAATGAGGAGAGGGAATCACAAGATTATAGAATGGAAGAAATGAATAAGCTAATCAAGAACCTTCCAAATAAGTTGATTAATCTTGAATTAGAGGCCAAGAATTCCTCTCCTCATCCCAACCAAATGATTCATAGACGAGGGTTTAATCCTCAATATCAGAAGCCCCCTCTTCAATTGTTGCAGCGGAAGAGGAAGGAACAACAAGACTACATTCAACGTCCTCTGTACTTGGAGGGAGAAGTGGACGGACAAGCTGAGGAAGTTATAGACAGCCAAGAATATCAATTTCTTGCCTACTCTGATGATGAAGAGGGTTAACTCATCTTGTAAGGGGAGCATGAGGAGAAGGAAGTACCTCTAGAGGATCAAGATATTGACAATTACTGCAGGCATTTCGTGGATTTCATATAGGCTCAACTCCACAAGAAGTATGACCTTAGGTCCTTCAGAAAGAGAACCCAAGGGAAAGAACAAAATGAAGAGTCAATATCAAGAGAAAAAACCCCTCCTAGTCCTAATAGTAAAGGGAAGAAACCATTAAAAGAGTCAGCCCCTCATAAGGCCACTGCATCCACTTTCACAAAGAAAGATGTTGATCCTCCCAAAAATGAGAAGTCCACATCTATACCCTTGAAACTGCCCAACCCTCCTAAAGAGTGGTTCAAAGAAGCCATTATAGAAAAATGGCCCACACCCTTTAATCTCCAAGAAGAATGACCCATGGTGGTTTTTGGACCACATGTAGAAAAAAAGTTCCTAGCCTATTCTAAAGAAAAGGGACGCGAGCTTACCCTCCATGAAGAAGGGGAAGAGCTGGGGTGTTTCCTAGAGGATAGCATTAAAAATTAATAGCAGTCTAGTCATCTGGAAGTAGAGGCAACATAGTTTAATTTTCTAGATCCACAAGAATAGCCTCAGCAAGCAGCGTTTCCTTCAAATATTAAAGACCAGTCAGATTCGCATGATGAATACCATATCTCAAATTCTCTTTTAGTACAAGGTAAAGTTAAAAATTGGTTTGAGAATATTCCAGCTGCTAGCACGAGAAAATTTCATCAATTCATGCAAGCTTTCCTAGGTCGATGGGTAATCATGGTAAATGTCTTTATTATCATAAAAGAGTATGAACATTTAAAAAGATAGCTTGGGGAGACAATATAGTGTTTTTTAGACAGGTTCAGTAAGGTGTATAATTCAATTCCTGCTGATATAGGCCATCCCTAGGAGTAGCCCTCTTGCACTACCCAGATGCCTTTAATCCAGAGATGGGATTTCAAGTAAGAGAAAGGGACACTACAACCCTTAAAGAAATGAAAAATATTGCAATTGGCATGGAAGTGAACCTGATGAACAAAGAGGAAAAGTTTAAAACATAGGAAGAATTGATCCAGTTTGATTCTCTACCCTTATGCTTTAATTCATCTCAGATTTTGAAAGGGAATCTTCGTCACATTTTGGTTGATAATCACAAGATAAATCATGAGATGTCAGTGGAACCAATGCTACATTCATCTAAAGCACTTCATGCCCCAATAATTGATACATTGGATGGTTGGAGTTGTTAAAGTCAGTTTTCATCCACACATAATAATTTCAGAAGATGCTATGATGTGGATATGATCAGACAGTCTGCCCTATTGTCTGGTTTAGTAGAAGTATTTATAAAAAATTCATTAGATAAAATGCAAATATGTTCCAAGTTGTTTGAAGACATGGAGAACACATGTGCAATACCAAGCTATGAGGTTGGATCGATTGGGTCAACATATTCAGAAATAGGTCAACTGTATCTTGATCTAGTGGCTATCTATATTGAGAAATTATTCATCACGAAGTCACCATACCTTTCCAACATTTTTGATATTGTTCAGCTTTACCAAGCTCCTTGCAAGGAAGATCAGGCTCAGAATTCCTATCAAATACCCTTAACAGGTTTGTTTTTGAGTTTGGTGAAAAACAGTGAAAAAATAAAGTTATTAGAGTAGTTGCTTACCTAGTCACACTGGAATTATTGTATCATTTATAATAGCAATAATTCTAGCAGATTAGGGTAGGTAAGTGTGAAATAAGCCGAGTCCTATGAGAATATTTCTAATTTTAGTTTCATATTTCTTTGCAGTTTCCAGTTCAAGTGTGTTTAAGATTTCAGTTTTAGCATGGGTCAGAATTTAGCATTCAATATTTTCAGGGTGCGGTAGTGATTTCCATTTTGATAGTTTGCAGTGCAAAACTTAGTTTCAGTTTCAGTTTAGATTTACAGTATGCATTTGTGACTCCATGTTCCAAATAAATCATAGGCATTCAGGTCTGCAGGTTATTAACACACTTAGAACAACATGTTGTCCCCAGATGGAGCTAATGTTGGCCTGTGACAGCACACAAGGTGGATAGATGGCCCCTATAAGGCAATTGTTTCTTGTAGTTTCTATGAATGGATAATGCAACATCAGAGTTAAGAAAATGCAGAGTAAGAGCAGCTAAAGTGAGCACCAAGCACTTCAAGCCCGGGTCGGGCAGACACCTCGTAATCAAAGGAGGAACAGGCACTTGCCACTTACCTTTTCACATCGCCAACCTTTCTGCCCGTCACACTTCGCACATCGAAAGTTACACCATGTACCCTTCACTGCTTATAACAAAAAATCTCGATCTGCCGGTGGTCCCACCTCTTGCCACGTCACCTTCACCCATCACACTTCAAAAATCGCAAGTTATAACCTTTATTTCCTATTTCTCATAGCTAAACTCTCTGGCTTGCGATTTGCGATATAAGTTGGGCCCCACCTCTGTCCTGCCATGTTGTCTTTCCTCCATCACACATCGCACTTTGCTAACCATAACCTTTAATCCCGATTTCTCATAATAAAAACTCCCAATTGCGATATTTGATATAATGATGGGCCCCACCTCCATCACGACCACGTCACTTCCCACTCATCACACATCGCCCTTCACAAGTTACAACATTTACCCTCCTCTCTCCCATAACAAAAGCTCTAATTGCGATTTGCGATATAAGTTGGGCCCCACCTCCGTCATGCCACGTCATCTTCCACTCACTGCAATCACACTTCACTCCTCACAGAGTATAAAATTTACCCTATGATTTCCCATAGCAAAAGCTCTAATTGCGATTTGCGATATGATTTGGGCCCCACCTCCATCATGGCGCATCATCCTCCACTCATTGCAATCGCACTTCGCTCCTCATAGAGTATAACATTTACCCTCCTCTTTCCCATAAGAAAACCTCCGATTGCGATTTGTGATATGAGCTTGGGTGTAATGTTCCAAAAATTTCCGACAATAATTTGGAACATTAATTTTTGCTGATTTCACTTATGAGGAGAATAAATGGGTAAGGAGGCCCATGCATAATTATATTCTCAATAAAATCCCTCATAGTATGAAAGGGGATCATCATTGGAGCTGGTTTGCACACCCGCATGTGTGAACAGGGTTATTTGCAAAGAGGCTTGGTTAAGTTTGACCAAGTCAATAGCGCTGGGCCAAGAAGTGGAGCACACTTAGAGAGGTAGCGTAGTATGAATGAGGATAGGGCTATTTGGTGGAGGAAACCCTAAAAGGAGTGGGACCCATGGAGAGGGGCTTTCATTTGTTTAAAAGGAGGACAAGACAACCATTGTTTCTGATGCTTATGTTTATTCATCTCATTGTCTATTGAGACAATTGAGCATTCTTTGTTGTTTAGCAAGAATTGCTGGGGGAATTCCTGTTTAGGATTCCTTCTCCTTCTTGAGAGGTCTCTTGAGGGATTTTTCTTCATTTTCCTCACATTCAGGCTTGAGGCCAAGCATCCTCCATCAAGACAACATTATTTCTGCGGCAGATTAATGTTGTGTTGCTGGGTGTTGCAGTGAGGGTTCACTACACCATCTCCTTCAGCTATTTTTCAGAGGAGGAGTCTCTCTTGCCTTTGAGATATTAGATTGGAGGCATCCCGGAGCTTATTGCAGACTTTCGCATCAAGGCCAACTCATTCCATAGCCCTACAACACAGTTCCATCCAGTGACTGCGTTATTTTGAGAGGAGCATTTGCAGTGGGGCTCTTGCAGAATATTGGAGGGAGAGATCTTTGGTGAAGGGATCAGCCTTTCACTTGAAAGATCCATTAGAGGAGGCATATTCAGTTTGAGCATTAGATTCAGCCATCTCCATCCAGTTCTATTTCTGAGTTGCTACAGCTACCCAGCAGCTCCAGCATTTATGTGGAATTTCCATTTTGTATGTTTTGCAGCCAATCCTTTTAGGGATTGTGCATTATTGTTTCCAGGGGTTGAGATCTTGCTCCCGCTATTGTATTTGAGCCACATATTGACATAATTGTGTATTGACACTATTATGCAGCAGTCTCCCTTCATGGACTGCACAGTCATAGCTTGAGCATACATATATAGCAGTGATTTTATGAGGGTTTATGTACTTGTTCTTTGAGATTGAGCATTGTTCATCTTGAGTATCATTTTTCTCAAGATCTTGTACTCTATTGTTGCTGCTATTATTTAATGAAATGGCTATGGATTTCTCTCATGTTTCTATGAATTGAGTGTTGCTACTGCACCATTGTTGTGCTTGCTTATTACTGGAGCTCCAACTTTAGAATATCTTGAGATATTCTCATTGTTGTAGCAATTTTCCTGAAAAGGAATATTACAGTGGCATCAAAGCATGATCTCTGACCCAACCATTGGATCTTAGCCATCATGCTATCAAGGAGAGAGGGGATGAAGACTCCATTATATGGAGAAAAGAGGGAAGAAGAGTTTACAAAGCTTGTTCCAAAATCTATATAGAGCATTCATGAAGAATTTGAGAAGCTAACGAGGGAGATTGGTACAGGATCTCCAAGAGGGTTTGAAATTGAGTCAAAATTCAGATTTTCTTGTAGGGGATGTGAGCATGCAGCTACGCCCTATGATATACAGTGTAGTCACATGGCTAGTTTTTCCATGAGAGAAGAAGAAGAAGAAGAAGTGTCGAAGAAAGGAACTCTTAGAGGTTTCTTGCATAAGTATGAATCTCAAACCCAAAGGTTTAGAGATCATATTACTTTTCTGGAGTTTTACAAGATCATGGTGAGGAGGAGCAAGCAACATAATGAGGATAGATTTCTTCTATCTATCTTTGATGGTTCCCCTACTTGTTCAGCCAGGGCTTGGATAGAAGAGCTAGACACTTTTTTGTAGCAGCATCAGTTTTCTGAAGGTGAAGCCATCAGAGTAGCAGCGCTGCACTTGGGAGGTAAGGTCTATGCATGGTGGTTATTTGAGTCATTTACTTTGAAAAATGTAAATACCTCTTCCTATGCAATGTTCATTATAACTTTGATGAAGATATTTGGTAATTTTGAAACACATGTGAAGGAAACAAACACATTCAAACAAACAAAACCCTTGCATGTAATGAAGAAAACCATAAACTCAGAATCACTAAAATCCATGAATAAGGCTGATATCTTGCATGATGCCTTATTGGAGGCAAGATCTTCATTTTTGGCACAAGGAAGCAAAAAGATCCTTTTTCCAAAAGAGGATCCAATCATTGGAGTGTTGCCCACTCATACTGAGGAAGCTGAGGGCAACAACGCTGTCATTTCTAGAGTTCATCTAGTACCTCATGTAGAGGAAGGAGGAGCTCTTGCTCCAACTAGAGGGATTCTTGCATCTTTGCAAGGAAGTCTCCAGGATCTCATTCATGGAGGTCCAAGCACAATCAGTGAGCAACATGATTGTGCAACATTACAGCTGGAAGGAGGAGGAAGGAAGGAAGAGCAGCATCATGTGATGAGGAGTCCACACCCTTCTCTATTCCAGAGGGTTAGTGCAATGAGGAGGTAGAATGTATTGCATTGTGAGAGCAAGGGCAAGGTTTTCCAACCATATGTACAGTCCACTCTTGACATTGATGTCTCACTGCATAGAGGCATTCCACCAGGGAGGCCACCTGATCTATCATTGATGAGAGACATTTTGTCTTTGGATTCACCACTCTTTGATTTTGGAGAGGTGAGGAGTTTGGAGAAATTTGGCATGAGTGATGTCAGAGTAGCAGAAAATAGCAAGAGGAGAGCTACACATGCCAGATCACTAGCACTGTCCCTTGGGAGGATTGATCCTTATTGGAGATATCAACTTTTAGTAGAGTACTCCAAGGATCTTGGTGCATGCATGATTCTAGATGACCCGGATAGAGATGATGAGTATATGGTGGATGATATGGTCATCTATTCCCATGGTAGAGTCTTCTTGACTAGAGATTCTAGTCTCAAGGATAAGTTGCTGCATGCAGCACATGAGGACTTCTTTTCCATGCATTGTGATGGATATCTTGCCTTGGCAGAGGAGTTCATTTGGGAGGGCGTCCAGCACGACATATATCAGCATATGGAGAGATGAAGATCCTGGATGATGATGGAGAGGATGTCATAGCCACATTCCTACTCATTGAGAGTAAGGGAGCATTTTCAGTTGAGCCATTTTAGCTCAAGTCTTCGAGTACATAATGGAGAATGTACAATTTCATCTTATATTTTGTACTTCTTGTCTTTTTATGAGCAACATAATGTACCAAGGAGGATTATTCCTTCTTTCATATTGCATAGTGATGTACTTGAAGCCATGTGTAGCATTGAGATTGGCTATCTCATTGGTGGTTTGTGGGGAAAGCCACATGATTCTTGGTGTGCACCATTGGCACCAAATTGTACTTTCATGTTTATGTTTTGTACAATGATTGTGGCAGCATACAAGTGGCTGGGAGAGCACTTGTTTTCATTTTTTTTTATGTAGGCAAGGGATGCACTACATCAGTTCCTTGTGTGGGACCTTGATCCACTTTCCGGTTGTCATGTGACAACTTGTTTCTATTGGTTTTTGCTTCCATGTATTGCTGATATGTATATTTTCATGGGAGGCTTTGATGGGAGAGTGGGCTTGAGATTGAAGATGCCCATTGGGAGCATGATTCTCCTTAATATACATGTTGTACATTTCAGGAGGAACCATAGGCCAACCATGATTTCCACATTACATTTCTTTCCTTCTTGTGGGAGAAACCACTTGGAGAGCTTGAGGATGCATTCCATGGATCATGAGGAGATGGAAGTGTTAGCACAGTCAACTCTTTTCCCTTTGAGGATGAGGGGAGACTCATCTATGAGCCACTCCATTTATATGAGCAAAACATATGTTAAGAGTATTTTTGGCTTGCATATTGATTTGTCTCTATATATGCATCTCTTAACCATACATGTGCAGGGATTTGCTTAAAGGAAGGATATTCTTCCTTCTAGATTTGATGGTCTACATGAGGCAATTATGGATGTTCACTCCCTAAGAGGAGATGGGGAGGAAAATTCTCATGGAGAACATACATACATTTCACAGTACATCATTCACTTTCTCTAGGAGAATGGGGCAGCAAGAAAATGGTGGGGAGGCCGCCCATCATTTTATTTTCTATGGCAGTGGAGAGTCAAACTGCGTTGGCTTCATTTGAGGGACCATTGTCCTTCTCCTTTAACACACATGGCAGCCAAAATTATTCTCCTTATGGTTTCATTGGTTGATATTGCTGGAGGTTTCCTTGGGAGCATGATTGGAGGAGAGACACATTGGGTGGATGTGTCCTTGGAGGGAGAAAACTCCCACACACTTTGCACTACATGTTATAAAGGGAGCATGGGAGATATTATGGCCACTACAACAGTTCATTTTTTTCATTATGAGGTCAGCCATATGAGGAATGATATGCCATATGATGATGAATTCCAACTCATCATATATGGGGAGACTTGGGCTAGCAGGATTTGCAGCGTTGGAGGAGGGGTCCTTGGGGATCTAGTCTTCATCTTGCCACTTGAGGGAAAGTATTTTGTAGCACAAGATCAACACTTTATCGACACTTATCATGAGTGGAGAGAAGGACAACGTGGGGTAGGCTACATTGTCTACCATGAGCATATTTTCATCCCACCTACTTTACCGGAGCCAAAGGTGGAAAACAGTTTCCAGGAGTTGCCTAGTTGGGAAGTAACTCATTTTGCATGGATGATTGCTTGGGGGATGGAGGATCCACATGAGGAAGATGTTACTCAAACACTTCATAGACTCCATGCCTTGAGAGGAGGATTTCCAGTTCTATCCTTGCAGTTGCTTGGGGACAAGCAACATTTGGGAGGGGAGGACTGTAATGTTCCAAATTTTTCCGACAATAATTTGGAACATTAATTTTTGTTGATTTCACTTAGGAGGAGAATAAATGGGTAAGGAGGCCCATGCATAATTATATTATGAATAAAATCCCTCATATTATGAAATGGGATCATCTTTGAATCTGGTTTGCACACCCTCATGTGTGAATAGGGTTATTTGCAAAGAGGCTTGGTTAAGTTTGACCAAGTCAACAACGTTGGGCCAAGAGGTGGAGCACACTTAGAGAAGCAGTGCAGTATGAATGAGGAAAGGGTTATTTGGTGGAGGAAACCCTAAAAGGAGTGGGACCCATGGAGAGGGGCTTTCATTTTTTTAAAAGGAGGACAAGGCAACCATTGTTTCTGATGCTTATGTTTATTCATCTCATTGTCTATTGAGACAGTTGAGAATTCTTTGCTGTTTAGCAAGAATTTCCAGGGGAATTCCTATTTAGGATTCCTTCTTCTTCTTGAGAGGTCTCTTGAGGGATTGTTCTTCATTTTCCTCACATTCAGGCTTGAGGCCAAGAATCCTCCATCAAGAAAGCATTATTTCTGCAGCAGATTAATGTTGTGTTGCTGGGTGTTGCAGTGAGGGTTCACTACACCATCTCCTTCAGCTATTTTTCAGAGGAGGAGTCTCTCTTTCCTTTGAGATATCATATTGGAGGCATCCCCAATCTTATTTAATACTTTGGCATCAATGCCAACTCATTCCATAGCCCTACAACACATTTCCATCCAATGATTGCGTTATTTTGAGAGGAGCATTTGCAGTGGGGCTCTTGCAGAATATTAGAGGGAGAGATCTTTGGTGAAGGGATCAGCCTTTCACTTGAAAGATCCATTGGAGTAGGCATATTCAGTTTGAGCATCAGATTTAGCCATCTCCATCCAGTTCTATTTTTGAGTTGCTGCAACTACCCAGCAACTCTGGCATTTCTGTGGAATTGCCATTTTGTATGTTTTGCAGCCAATCCTTTTAGGGATTGTGCATTATTGTTTCCAGGGGTTGAGATCTTGCTCCCACTATTTTATTTGAGCCACATATTGACATAATTGTGTATTGAAACTATTATGCAGCAGTCTCCCTTCATGGACTACGCAGTCATAGCTTGAGCATACATATATAGCAATGATTTTGTCAAGTTTTATGTACTTGTTCTTTGAGATTGAGCATTGCTCATCTTGAGTATAATTTTTCTCAAGATCTTTTACTCTATTGTTGCTGCTATTATTTAATGAAATGGCTATGGATTTCTCTCATGTTTCTATGAATTGAGTGTTGCTGTTGCACCATTGTTGTGCTTGCTTATTGTTGGTGCTCCAACTTTAGAATATCTTGAGATATTCTCATTGTTGTAGCAATTTTCCTGAAAAGGAATATTACATTGGGCCCCACCTCCCTGCCATGTCATCAATAGCCCTTCCATGGCCTTTTTTCCACTCTTTTCAGTGTTAATCGGCTCGCTAACTCCACTATCGCTTCTGCCATCCTCCCCTCATGTCTTCTTCCCATAATGCATCCGATGACTCATGATATGTTTCGCCCCCCCCTCACCTTCCGAAGGATAACGATGGGGGGGGGGTGTCTGAAATGGCCAGTTTTGGAAACTGACTCTGGTGCTACATGTTGGCCTATTGTGATTTCGCACTCCCCCATCCAATAACACAAACCGGACAGGCCCCCGTCTGAAATCTGGTCTCCGGTTCTTCAAGATAAAGCACAAATATGGTTTATTCAGTTGGTCCAGGAAATATCCGCTAAAGAGCGAGGCACACACAAAAAAATTGATCATTTCGTAACGGTTAGTGGAAATCATGAGAACAAGGGAGTGGAGGCTTCCGAAAGCAGGAGGAATCAAGGAGTGGAAGCCAGATTTCCAACCTGGTCACGGCCACTCCTCGTCGCCCCATTCTGAATATTCTAGGACCCGATCTCCATGGCCAACTATGTTTTACCTTTTACTATTTGATTATGATGTTTTTCTAGTGAAATCTTGATTTCACCCGATTCTATTTTGATTTTCTATTTGCATGAGTGATTTCTTGATGCACACTCTTCTAGTTGGTTAGGATATTTTGATTTTCACATGTGTTGGTTAATCATGAAATTTTATTCGATCGAAAACCCTCAGGATAACTCTATATGTAGAGAGTTGAAAGATGAAAGAAAGGTTCTGAATTTTGGAGAAATTTTTCTGTAGTTTTGTATGATTGTGCTCTTTATGCTTTGAGACACATATTTGGGAGAGTTGTTTTGAACATAATATAATATAAAACGTTGTTATTTAGATTCCAGATGGAGACATGAGTAGTTTGTATCTGTATTCTCTTGTTTATCAGTAATCTCTTGTTTATGTATAATCATCTTTCAATGTTTTTCTGCTTTAATGATTCGTGTAATGTAGCTGCTGGTGGCATGCATTTTTATCCATGAATTCGTGTATGTATAATGATCATGTGTTAAATTTGTTGTGCTCCCTTAATTCACGCTCAGGAATCTCTGTCGTTGGTCATATTCCACTTACATCTGCTTCCTCTGAGTTCACGAGAGAAATATTATTAAGATATTGAAGCCTGTCTCTGGCGGGTTCCTCCTACTCTGTTCCTTCTCAACACCTTTTCATATTTTGAAAGCCTCTTCTCATTTTTTCATACTTGGCCCACTTGAAATCCACCCAACCATACATCTTCCTGAGCCCTCTCAGAGTACAGGGTAACTCACATAAATCAGACTCCAATGTCTTTATCATTCCTAAAAGATCAAAACCATTATTCTCTTTATCCATTTTCTGTCAGAGGCATCCTTATAAATTGTCTACACCTAACCTCTGATCTTAACATTTCCTAGGCACTGGTCTTTTGCAACTCAAGGATGTCTCTAGGAGCTACAATGAGAGTATTCAAATCCACTTTGAAGAATCGTTCAGTCAAATTATTTTCTCACATTAATGATCAGGGTTCAAATTAATCTAATTGCATAGAGCCAAGATATTTGTAGCACCCTTTTGGGTTGGTTGTAGGAGGCTAGAAGTAAAAGGTATTTAACACTTGGATATATTTATCAAAATGAATATTGTTGAATAAATTAATGTTGGTTGAGTTCATAATATGATTTAGGAACTACTTTTCATATTGAATTGTGGTATTAATGACCATCCTGTTCTCCCAATCAAACCTATCCCACATGTTTCTAAAGGAAACATGAGGACAAGGTGTTGGAGAGATGTAGTCCATGATATGTGTGTGTGTGTGTGTGTGTGCTTCATTCAGAACAACTACATTGCAATCCAACACATTAGTAGTCTCATAAAAAATGTTTTCAAATATCACACCAATTTTTGTTGAGGAAACCTTGATATTAACTTTTATTTGCTTACTTAATTTTGGTGCTACAATATCTTTTTTTTGGAATTCTACTAGTTTGAGATTACCCTTGTTACCTAATTCCAAGAAAAGATTATGCATTGTCTCCTTTATGAGGTTTATAACTATAAAATTAAGGACAATATCATATTGATGAACTATAACATATTCTTCTACATATATTGGATCACAAAACCTAATAATATATAGAACCTAATTCAAAATATTCATACTATCCCCGTCCCTCATAAACCCACCACTGGCATAGTTCAAATCATCTTCCAGCTCTTATTCAAATTGTACCCAAATCATATAGTGTAATAAAAAGGAAGTAAACATGTCACTGCAAAGCATTCAAAAGTTTGTATTTTTAGGGTTATAGGGAGGCTAGTCCTTCCACACTATAATTGTTTTATGAATATTAGTGTTCAACTCTCATATTTACATATCCTTTTCCATCCCAATGCAATAATATTTTCCCTCATAATCAAACACGAATTTATTTGGGTAAAAATATAAATCCTTGCTGCTATTCGTATGACTGAAGAAGCTCCCCTTCAGATTATCATTCACTTTGTCTATCATTCTATCATCTTTAGACTCCCTTTTTGACATTAAATTATTGAATAAAAGGAGAAGGTATTATTCCCAATTTTAACCTTAGATATTCCAGTTCTTCATTCATTGCATCTATCCAATGTTTATCTTTTCTTTATTTAGAAATATTTTTGGGTTAAATCATAGACAACATTGCAGTTTAAGCTTGATCTAATATGTCAACACATTTTCTTCTTGTTTGGACCCCAACATTCTTTGAAAATGTTTCAATGATTTGAAACTCGTTGGGTTTTCCATTCTGGAATGGTGTTTGCAGAAGTATTTAGCATTCTTACATATAAAACAAAGAAAGATTCATCCAAAGCAATATACCAGACTCTGTATTCAAGGGCTTCTAGTGGGTAGCTTAGATGTGTCACCTACTCACATTCTATCAATGTGCTACCCTATGTGATTTGTTAATGTCGTGTTGTGCATGTTAATTCACCATAGGGCATACGACTATATTACCGGTGATTAACACATTTTGTAGTACCGGTGATTATCCTTTTCTAGACATCAAGTCTGTAATGGTAACCGTATTGAGGTTAAGTCTAGTTGTATTGACATTCATTATGATCCTCATAAAGGGTGTGAAATACTTCCACGTAGATGTGAATGATTCTTGTATGGATGATATTTAACAAATTGTAAAACATATGGACATACCGCCCTCAACAAGGGGAAGCAGTATGGAAAAAGTGGTATATAAAATACTTTTTTTCCATTGCAGCACCATGGAGAGGGACAATACAAGAAATTAAGAGTGGTTCCTTTTATGAAATTTACTTGTAAAAGCAAATTTGATTCTAGATATTTCACTAATCTTTTAAATCTTGAGCTAGCATTTACTTGTACTGATTTTCTTATATCTCTATTTGAATATGTTATTTTTTTTTATATATGAGGATATTTTTTAACAAATTTGTATCCAATCTCCAGAGTGTGATTCTAGTGCTTGCCTAAAACAATGGTGGTTGTTGGCTTTGGTGGTTATAATGGAGTACATATTTTCTATCCAAAAAAAAATTTGAATGCAAAACTACATCAACATTCCCACTCCTTACATTATATTTTATTTCTTACTATTGTTTACCATATAGCTTGTAGTAGTACTAATATTATTTTTTATATTGTGGTACCATGTAGCTTGTACCCGTACTAATATAATTTTTAAAATTTGTATGTAGGCATCATATTCTTTTATGGTTTTTTATATTTGTATGCAGGAAACAACAATGTGTCTTTCACCTAAAACAAATATGTTTTTTTTTATTCGTATGTAGACATAATATTTTTTTATGATTAATCCATTATGTATCTTGGCTAGGATGTATTAATTTGGTTACAACGTAATATTATGCATGTTGGGCATGAGGTGCCATTATTTTCTAGTTTTCGTCTCAAGGTTCTCTTACATATATGTTCAGTATCATGTGCTGCCACTTTTTAAAGAATAGATTGATGAAGACTTTTGAATTCATATAGTTATGTCTCTGGACATGCATTAAATCTGTTTATGGTTTATCTTTTTAAATAACATTGTATTATTTTCAAGATTTAGTTTTGAAAGAATGGATTGTTGAACAATTTTGACATCATATATTTTTTTCTATGGACATACATTAACCATGTTTATGGTTTGTTTTTTTGAATAATTTATTCGGTTTATTTTTTTGAATAAAATTGTATTATATTCAAGGTTCAATTTTTTCTTGATGTCGATGAATTGAACCATTAGACAACAAATTTGACCGGTTTGGAGGAAATTTCTATTTTATTATGGAATGCATCTATCAAAAAATATAATTTTCTATCTATGTTAATTTAACATTTAATTACCATTTTGCAATAAACAATTTAAAATGTGAATTAGTTAGAATTAAGTTTGAATGGTAAATAATAGTTAGATTGATTATAAGTATGTATCTTTAATTACATTAGCCAATTTTATAAAGTTAAAAGCCATATAGATATAATGGCAAGGTTGGAATTTTCTAATAATTTATTAAACAACATAACAATAACATATAACATAAATAAATAAATAAATATATATATATATATAACATAAAAGCTAAAAGCCATATAGTTCTAATGGCAAGGTTGGAATTTTCTAATATTCCAATAAAAAATATATGAATATATAAAAATATATAATAATAACAATAATATAACAATAGTTCAATAAAAAAACAATATATATTACATAATAATCAATACTAGCAATTGCCGCTAAAGGTGCAAAGGTACATCGAAGGAATAAAATATTTGGGGAGATCATCTTGCCACAAATAAAACCCATTTTTGAATGCATTCACATAAGTTCCACCAAACTCCTCCAATGAAAATTCCACAAGGCAAGTTCACTGATCACAACCTATGCATGAAAACAAAGTGTTGATAGACCTTGCCCCAAGTGTGTCACACCTGACTATCTATCTTTTGTCTACCACACAATATTGCCAGTTTCGGATTTCAAGCAGAGAATGAGATCAATCTACGTCGAGTTCATAGAGCCTAGTGACTCATTCCCCAAGCAACACAATTGGTATTAGGTAGTGACCACTAAAATCATGTCGATTTCCAATTATACTCAATTGAAAGCTTCAATATTCTGGTGGAAAATTAAATGCCCTTGCAAAAGGAGAGTATAATAATGGCACCATAGGAACTCAATAATAAGATGCTAACATAGATGATGATAACAATGGTATTGATATATTCTTTCCTCATGGTGTTTGGAAGGGAGAACAATACACAAATTCTATCCCAATAACTTTTATCAATTTTGTATGGGAACTTTATTACAATAACTTTCCTAGCTTTCAACCACTTTAAGTCATCTATCTACATATAAAAATAAGTGATAAAATTAATAAAGCATTTTCATTTAAACACCATCAAATAAAAATAATTGCACCACTTTTAATATAAATAAAATATTTGAGTCCAATTCTTTTTACTCACCTTGGTCTTTCTATAATGCAAGTAACTAAAATTCAATTCTATAATCTAACAAACTATTACAAAAGCATACAAAAATCATTAGTTCTTTTAATATAATAAAGACTCATTCCAGAAATGGAAAAGGAAGACAAAAAAAATGTTAATTTGGTAGGTCAATGGAAAATTCCAACCATGGGATGATATTCCTCTTTTTGAGACGACCAATATTGACTATTGAAGTGCTCAATTTGGAAAAGGGAAAGTTTATTTTTGAGTTAAAGCCTAGATGTGCATATTTGATTAGGTTGGCACTAAAGAAATTGGACACCCTTGGAAGGCTATAAATACAAGTGACCTAAACCTCATTTGGAAATTATCATTATGATCATTATTATTCTTTATTTGGTTTGCCTCGTACATGTATGATATGGTTCATGGAAAGTTTGCTCACATAGGTGCGAGATTGCATGGTTTAAAGCTCACACATGTGCTATGGTTTTGGTTTTTGACCACATAATTGTCACAGGAAATTTTTGGCTATAATCGTAGGCACGAAGGATCATGTGTGTGGTTGGAGGAGTTTAGCCTCACACACATTACTCTCTGCATACAGTTGGGACTTAGGGTTTGATTTTTACAGTTGACTGAAGAATTATGTAGTTTACCACAGTAAGTGACACTTAATCGCAGGCTTCTAAATTATGGTTTTGATCAGTAGCATTGTTGGTTTCATCTCATGGATATTTTTTAGTTATTTTTTCTGGATAGGATTATGGTTGAAGATAGGGATCATTGTACTCTCTTTTTCTCAATAATTCACTAGAAATTTAACAAGAAGAATAATTTGAAAGATTTTTCTGCGTAGTGGATTTTTCCCTGGTCTCCGACTAATCCTGGTGTCTCTATGTGTGAATTATTTTCTTTTATTATTCCTTTATGTTATGATGCATTGATGATGACATTTTTCTTTCTATATAGTTTCATATGTTGCTAAATAATTATGTAAATATGGATAATGTTATGAAGTTGTGGGGTGAAATTAATATGGAAATAATGAAATGAAATTATCAAATCAAAGAAAAATATAGAACTAAGAAAAATTAACATGGTATCAGAGTTGGGATAAATAAAATTCATTGAATATCCACCCTATGAAGACATCTCTAATGGAAGCAAGAGAATATGGAGGAGATCTAAGAGAATACTAGGATTTAAAGGAAACCCTAGGAAATTCGGTTATTATGATTTGGTCCATATTATGAATTTAGAGATTGGAAGAAACCCTAACATGATCAATATGAATATGTTCAAGCACTTTTGACATATTTGATGAAGCCCCGGATGGGATAGTCTCTATAGGTCTCGTTGCTTATGAAGTTGGTTGAAATATTGAAGGAAACATTACCATATGGATAATGGATGGTAATTACTCTTGAAGGCTTGTTAAAGAGGGATTTGATCTCATCTCTTTAAAAGATAAGTATCTTTAAGATTTATGTTACCTCCTTGTGATTCTATTCACATATGGGTTTATTGTTTTGATTATTACTTATACTTCCTATATGTATATGTGAGTATTTGGATACTTCTAACCTCTTGATGAGTTTTGATAAGTGGACCCTTATTAAGGATCATCTAAGATGTAGGAAAATATGGATAGTGTAGGAAGATAAGATCCACAATTTCCCATAACAAGAAAGTTGACAAATTTCTCTCACTGCCAATGTCAAATAAGAAGATACATAGGTATCTGAATACTACAAGGTATGTATGGTGTATTGTTTCAATGTTATGCTTCAGCTACAATATTGGATGGAAAGGTAAACCCTAAGGCATGATGAGGATTTCACCTTCATGAATTACTCATATATATGAAAGTAAGTTTGATTCATGTTACTTATGATGAGATGATGCACCTGGTATTGAAATTGTGTCTTACATTCTATTGAGTCATGATAAAACTACATAGAAACATTGATTCTTGATATATTGGTATACTTGATATTCGACAATCATATTTCATTTTAGACAAAGTTAGCACACTTAGTCTTGTATATGGTAGCTTGATAATTTTGATAGTATTTGTGATAAGCATGATAACCATAATGATAAAAGTGTAACAATATGATTATTTCTTAAGATCTCCTTGTTGACCTCGACTTAGTACTTCTTACAATATGGAAAAATTGAATGACCTTATTTAATGATTGAATAAATGTAAAAGAAGTAATGAAGTTATTATGATCCTTGAAGTATAGTGATACACCTGCCAGCTTCTCTAATCATATGACTCTAGCTCTTGATGAAAATTTTATGTCATGATAAAGTAGCTGATGCTAACATGTTATGACCATGATGAAATTATGCTTTGATTTTGTTAGTGTCAGTATTTGCATCCTTCCATCAATGATTAAATATAGTCTTCCATGTCAATTTTAGTGTCCCATTTTGAAATTTGTGTCATTCCATTAGGTCATTATGCAAAAATTTGGTCACTTGGTGCAGAATTAGGTCTCATATCACTCCTTTCAAAATTTTATAACGTGCTGGCTCATTTCACCACTTTTCTGAGTCTACCATCATTCGTGACTTCTCATCATAATTTCAGTCATTTTATTCATGGTTTCATTCAGTGAGAGTCTCCATTAGGTCTTATGGTTTTCAAGGTCATCAACTCACCATTTCATTGCATAAAATCCCAGAAAATGAAGGAGTGCCAATAAAGAAGTTTCATCAGTAAGTTTGATTTGTAAATATGATTTTAGAGAAAAATGTAATTTTATTTTTCCTAATTTGTAATAAATTCCCAAAATTCCAAGTAGTTTCACACTCAAAGTTCCATCAGCAGATAAGCTAAAGATCCAAAAATTCAATAAGTGTTCCTAATCCATCAAAATATGAAGTTCAATGATGTAGTTCAGAAATTCAAAGATAAAGAGAAATGAAAATTCAATTTCAAGAAAGGAAAGGTGGGTCTCAAGGTTGTTCAATGACATTTCTCCAAGTATAAAGGCTCCCAAAGACCAAGAAGACATTCATTTGCATCTTCAAAGCATCGAGCTCTCAGCATCCCAACCAAAAAACCAAGTTTTCCTTCAAAAAATCAAATTCTAGGCCATTCGATGCGCTTTTTCCACAAGCATTGTGCTTTTTCCAGTTGCACAGTGCACTTTTTCCAAAGGCGCTGCACTTTTTCCAGTTTTTCGCTACGTTTTTTTCTCTACACCTTGCACTTTTTGTAGAAGGGAGCCACATTCCCTAAAATTCATTTCAAAGGTTCTCATCATCAATTCAGGGTTTCTACAACTGTTTTCAAGTAAGTGGCATCTCCATAGCTACTCCTTTTAGCTTGTAGTGTCAATTTCATGGTGTATACCCTCCATTATATTTTATGCCATGTTCTAAGAAATTGAAACCCTAGTTCATAATTTACAAACTTAATTACTTTCCCCAAGACCCATAAAACTTACCTACACCCTAAATTACTTCCCACTATCCATAAATTTACTCATTTCCCATTCCCAAGTCCTATTTCCCAAACCCTACCACCCTAGCTATGATTTCCTAGGTAGCTAGATACCCCCTTGTAAAAAAAATTTCCTACCCTATTTCCCAAACTATTTCACCCTCCCATTACTTCCCTAAGTTCACTAATCCCTTCCTACATTGCCTCAAATTTTCCCTTACCTATCACAATCCTCTAACCCTACTATCCTACTCTATTTCCCTTCCCCTTCTTCCCTAGGGTTTTTCAAATACAAACTAAGCATAATGGAGGAAGAAAGAAACACAATGGAAGAGGAAATAAATGCAACAGATGAAGAAAAGAAGACATAGAACAAAGGAGGGAGTATTTTGAGATTAGAGCGAACAGACACAAGAGAACTAATGGCATCACCCTTAGTTTTCAGATGTTTCTAGCATGTAGGTTGCATTGAATTTTGTGAGATGGTACAAAGAGTCTAAAGTCACCCTACTTTGACAAGGGTTTTCATCAACAACCTCCAAAACAACCGATTGACTATAGAAGGTGGACCTTTAGTATCTCCATTGATATCGTTGCAGAAGCAACAGGGATACCCAATTTGGGTGAAAAGTTGTTTAATACTAAGGATTTGGATTCCCAATTGTATGAGCCTTATCTCAGGGCACCTTACAATCAAAACATCAAAAACGTATTTCATTTTGGTCAGTTATTGAACACGTTTTCCCCCATGATGAAAATCATCATGAAATAATTCACTTGTGAGGGCATATTATGTATATTATATAGCTATCACATCAGGTTGCTCATGTTTCTCAACCTACCCTACTACTTGTACAAAAGCATTGATAAAATGGCATACATTATTCAAAATAGAGATTTTGAGCTTCAGATGAACAACCTCTTCCATCACTCTCTGATCAAAATCATTTTCCTTCACCACCTTAATCAGTGAACATGTCATGGGAGAATTTTCATAGAGGTTGATTTCTTCAGTGCAGGTCCAAGTCAACCTGCTAGACCTATTCCACCAATAGCTTCAATTCCTCATGGGAAGACTAGGCAAACTAGCAAGGCTACAGTGAAAAAGGTAAAAGAGTTCAAAGAATCCAAAGAGTTCAAAGAGTCAAAAGAGGTAAAATAAGCCAAAAAAGTCAAAACCTACTAGAGGGGACCTAGGCAAGTGTTTTATCTACATATTGTGGAAGGGGGCTTGCCTTCTTCATCAACAAAGCAGGGAAATCAAAAGCAGAAAGATGCAGTTGTTCAAGAGGAGGAAGACCTTCATGAGGAAGAAAGAGAATTTGAGTTGGTGGAATTAGATGTCCAAAATGATCATGAGGCCTAAAATATGATCATCATTGATAAGGATGCCATAATCAAAGAACTGCAGGACAACATGATAAGAGCACAATTTGTCATATCCTTCCTTGAACAATAGAACAAGAAGCTGAAAGACAAACAGGTACTCATGGTGTTAGAGATGCTAAAGGAAAAGAGACAAGACATAAAAGGCAAAGTAGTGATGACCCCTGATGATTATGACCATGGTGAGACTTAAACCACCAAGACAAGACAAAAAACTAGAGGTCTTAATAGAGCTTTAGGGAAAGAGAAACATGAGGAAGAGCAGCTCACTTTTGAGGAAAGGATTGTAAAGGAAATTGATGATGACAAAGAGGTGTGTCTTGATAGAGTTAACATCCACCTTCAGAAGCTCCTCCATAAGGCCAAAAATGACAATGAGATGCTTAGACACATGGCCAAAAGACATATCACTAGAAAAAATATTTGTAACATAAGGATCAAGTAGTTGAAGGAGAACCATAAGAAAATCATAATCAAGCATAATGAGGAGGAAAAACTTGAGATTTTGCTGATGCTTCCTTGATTGCTTGAGACATCTCATCAAAAATTCATATACCAATTTTGATGAATTTTGGGCAATTTTTCAAGCTTTTGGCATTTCTGCAAATTTTGATGGACTTTTTGCATAGTCGTGCTGCAAAAATCACACTGTAGGCCACGTTGTGCTTTTTGTGGAGGCCTCCAAATGATAAATGAGTTATTTGGATTCAGAGTGATGTATACATGAAATTTTGACTATTGTAACTCATAAAATAGAGATTTTTATAGGTGGAAATGGCCAAAAGACACTAAAACATCACCTTTCTGCCTCATTTTTCAGACCTTCGCCGCGCTTTTGGAGCAGTCTTGAGAGATTCAAATTTGGAAGAGCTTCACGCAACTATTTTCAGTCCTTAAGGAAATTTTTGATAGCTATATTGGAATATATTTCCAGTGAGCCATGTTGGACCCAATTTGGACTTCGAGAAGGTAGTCAAAACTCAGTTCTAAGGCCCACACTATGCTTTTTCCCAGCCACGCTGCACTTTTTGCAGTTTCCTATTTTCTTCAAAATTTTCAAGTTTGATCAGTTGATGGATGAATTCAGTGAATTTTTACTGATGTAATGATGAAATTTAAATGTAATTATGTCCTAAATAGTTACTAGGGATAGATACATTATGTAAAAATTTAATTTTGGTTAAAGTGAATCAGTTTCATGAATGATAGGGATGAGTTGGCCAACCTCCCTAATCACTAGGATTCCAGTTGAGCACTTAGTGTATCAGTTCCACAAGTCATGGATTCAAATCTTGAGAGTGGGAGAAGTAGTTTTTGGACTATATATTTCATTTCCTTTTTCATTGCAAGGGTTGGATGTTGTAGAATTTGATCATTGAACACTATTGTAATTAGACTTTTGGCAAGAAATAATAGATTGAGTTGCAGCTATTTTGATAGGATACTTATGGTAATGTGATTTAAAAATTTTTTTTCTTATGTTTTTCAAATGTTTGAATGTATTGTGATTTCATATTCATGCCATCTCTGTATGTAATTTATTCCTAAGTTAGAAAGGCAGAATACATTAGCTTATGCTTTGTTTTGAAGGAATAGTTACAATTTTGTTCATCTTTCTTATAATTGAAAAGAATTCGTGTTTCCAATGCTCTTTTCTGAAACCATAGTGGTCTAAAACACTCCATAAAGATTCCTTAATGTGTTAAGCTACTTACCTACCTTTCCCCATCATATCCCTACAATTATGATCCTTGTTTTCCCTGACCTAGTTTCTTCTTTGACCTATTCACCATCCAACACCTCAAATTAAATTAAAAAAACACTAGTGCTACTATACCTAGACTAAAATTATTTTTTATCTAGTCATCTTGGTTGCGATATTGTGAAGAGAGCCCTCTCCTACCTAGTAGGGCTAGCTACTTGGAAAAATATTGGTCTGTGGTTACCTTTGTTGGTCTCTTTTAAGCCTCGGAGATCCGATGGAGTGATAACATATTTCATGATCTAAAAGTTTTTATAATGCATGAAAGTATTATGACAGAAAGGTTAATGTTTTCAAAAGTTCTGGCTCATTAACAGGGATATTGTTCTTAATATCCCTACACTTATTATCAATTGCATTAAAAGTATAGAATATTCCTTATTGTTGAAGTAAGATTTTGGACATGAATAGAAAAATATCTGAAATTGTTGGTTTAAAAAAAGTTCTGGTATGAGAAGAAAGGATTTCCTATTGGATGGTTTGGGCTTGACCCAGGTTCGATTTATGCTATGCACCAAAAAAACCCCTGATCACCAGCCCTTTTGGAAACAACCTGCAAGAAGATTGCAGTCTCACCCGAGGTGACTATGGGTGGTTTCAGAACTAGGAGGGATTGCACGTTGTGGATAATCTATTTTGATTCTATTATATTTTAACATATATAAATTGGTTGTGCTATGTTAGTCATCAGTAATTTTTTCCTTTTTAGATGACTAAATCCTTATCCTAGATTCCTAGAAACAAAATTGATGAATATTGTGAGTTCGATAAATCTCACTATCTTCATTATCCTCGGGATAAATTTTTCACTCTTCTACTACTCTACCAAGGCATGGCTAGCCTATCACTCCCAGAAGACCAAATCATGGACTTATGCCACTCATTCTCACTATGTTTTCCACCTCTGACCTTACCACTATGTTTCTATTTTCCTAACCCTTCTAATTACACCTGGGATTTCCAAGTAGCCTACCCTTTTCGCAATTCACCAAATTCCTCCAGCATTGGTGGTTTTAAGCTACCTTTCTAGGCTCTTTAGATAAATCAAAGTCATCGGTTTCTAGGATTGCAATGCATAAAGGTTTTTCAATGTTTTGTTTCTCACCTACAAACCCTAAGTTAAGTGTTCAGCCAAAGGCCAAGTCCAAAATTCCTCCCAATAGGTCATGTAGGGTCTCCTAGGTTATTCATTATTTTGGTTTTCTAAACTCACTGTTTTACATGTGCCTAAATATGAAATCAAATGAAAAGGATGGCGAGCTTATGATTGTTCAAAAGGTATCAAAAAACCTTCAAGAGAGACCTGCTTTGATCAGAGCATAAATTCTACAAAAGGACAGTTGCCCATCTTAAAACATTTCTACAGGAATGTTTTATGATGGTTATCAGCAGAAGAGAGGCAAGGTGAGAAGCCAAACTCCTCAAGGACATTCATATAAAAGGGAAGATAGCATGCCTATGAACAAAGAGAATTATGGTTTTTATAACTTATTGGCAAAACAGGTGTCGCCCAGCAAGGATTCCATGCAAAGGATCACAAGGACAGAGGTAAATAAGTGCCACTAAGCATAAATTGAAGATCCATTGAAAAAAGAAACGAAGGTGAGAGAATTCCTTGATGACAGCAGGCAGAAGTTAAAAAATGATATCAGAGGATGACTTACTTGGTTTGACAAGACAACACTGTTTCACAGCACCAAAGGGAGAAATTATAAAGAGTATTAGTATGAAGGAGCCTAAAATTTCAAAGTAAAGTCAGAGGTCTTCAAAATGGTCAAAATAAGGAAAGCAGGAGGTTAAGTGTCAAATAAGAAATCAAATTGAGCATGAGTTCTACTATTGAGTAATTAAGGTGTTAAAATCCAAAGGAAGTTTAGGAAGATCAACAACATTGTGTTATGGCACCTACATCAAACAGAAGTGGCCAAGGGGAGGTAATGAAAAACTTGATCAAAGAGACTAAGGTCCTTGTGTAGGATAGACTCATTATACCTCTGGAAAATCAGTAAGAAGAAGGGTTGATATGATAAAAGATCCTTTTTAATGTTTAGGTCACCTCCTGCAAAAGAAAAGAAGACATTAGTGAAAAAGTGACAAAGTAAAACTTAGGAAATTATCAAAGTGGGTTTTTAGTTTTAATTTATTGGTTCCAAGGGTATAAAGGCACCACATTCATCACTCAACTCATCTGTCATATGCAAAAGGGGAGAGAAAGCTTTCAAGTAAAAAATCAAGGTTTCTGGAAAAGTTTCGAGCAGGAGAAGCCCTGCCTTATACTCCTGTAAAGCTGCGCTACGTGCTTGTGATTGATCTCTATGTGAACTGCAATAGGGCGCTGTGCTTCTATAGAAGTGCACTACGTGTCTACTGCGTGCAGGATTTCTTGACCTACTCGCCCAGGCACTATGCACAGGGCACGTTCAATGCTACTCTTTGTGCGTGTAGGCCTCACCCGACGGTCGTTTAGGCTCTGCCGCACTACACACTGGTGCGTTCAGTCTCTACCCAAGAGAGACTTGACTGCGTTTAGGCACTGCCCAGGGGAAGACCCAACTATGTTCAAGCTCTGCTGCGCTATGTGCCAGGCCATTCAGGCCTCACCTGACACTGTGCAGGCTCTGCCGCTGTTGAGGAGGTAAATCCCCTCTGTGGACAGAGGTGATCCCTACTAGCCCAGATCAGGTCTAGCAACAATCAAACACGCTACAGTGCAGGTTCCTAATCATAAATAAACTGACTCGCGAGGAAGGTTTACCTGGAATCCAACGCTGTCATTTGTAGAAGAGGTGGTGCTCCTGTTCCTTTTCCCTGGCAGATCACAATCCTCATGATCTCCGTGATCGGACGCCTGCACATGCAAGAAACAATACAAACGCAAGCATAAAATCCAGTATATACAACTATATGTCAGTCAAAGAGGACATAACTCATGAACATGATCAAGAATAAGAGTGGAACCATAACCAATAGTCGCTTAACATTAATGAGTCAAAAAGAAGAATACAACCAAAGCTTTGACGCCGAATTCTCCTTTGGCGGGTCGTCAGTAGAACATGTCTCAATAAATCCTGTCAAGGATGGGACAAGCCTCTCTCTCCGAATACTTGGCAATAGTCTCCTTGCTTGGATTTTGCCTTAGGGAATCAAGAAGGCTCTTGCAGCATAAGGATATGAAAGCTCTTGGGAACTTGGAGATTCTGGAACTACCTTGCAATGGAAATGGGCAAGCTTTTATAGAAGGAGGAAGGGGAGTTGGGGGATCCCTATAATTATGGGATTGGCCCCATCATCAAGGAAGCTTCCATGAGAGGTGGCAAACCACTTCCTTTCAATGGAAATTCGTAGCCAAACCTCCCAACTCAAGATAGAAATCAGTCTAGGAATTTGTTAGGATGAAACTTCCGCCTTTTATTTTAAAAAAAAACCTCTTAATATGGCTGGTGCGGGTGTGGCTCTATGACAGAGCGCCAATTGGCTCGCCCTCTTTGGAGGATTTGCCCCCTTGGCGCGAGGGCTAAACTATGGAACCGCGCTAATGGAGAAAGAGCTATTTTTAGGGTTTTTTGCAGGGAGATGTCTTCAGGGAAATTAAAGCTCATCTTCAGAGGGATGCAATGAAAGTATTTTCAAGTCTTGTCTCTGCTCACAGGTCACATAATGAGCCCTATAATGTGCGGGACGGGGATTGTAGGGACGGTGACAAATTTCTGTGTAACAGATGCCCTTTAAAGCATGAGGCCCGAGGGAGAGAGAGGGGTTAAATGCTTTACGAGAGCATGCCGACTGAAAACACTGCCATCGAAAAACCTGCGGAGAAAAGTACAACTGATGTCTCAGATACATGAAATATATGCGTGGTATAGGCGCAGCCATCCATAACAGAGTATACCATAATCGAGATCCAAGGAATGGACACAGCCATCCAAAGAGGATCAATAAATAGACTCAGGTATGGTCGCAGCCATCCAATCAGTGAGTCATGTAACTAATCAGAATAATCCACAAAATCGCAGCCTGGATTACAACAGACACAATCCAGGGTCTTACACTCCATCTCGACCCGAACAGAGTACAAGTTCAAGCATGCGAATATGTGAGCTGAAGTCGAACATGCAAGAACATCGTCTGATTACCAGCCAATGATGAAAGCTATTAACAGACGCGAGAGGAACCACCAATAATGACAATGGCCCTCAAGGTACTATAGGTACAATCTACGGCATGTGAATCAATGAGCTGACATCGAACACCTATAGAATCACTCGATTGGAGGTCAATGATGAAAACCTCATGTTGAAATGCGACGAACCTACCATTGAGGCATGCAGGCTCCAAGGTACCATAAAGGAGTCTCTAGATCAGCTTCCCGGATAATGAGCTGAAGTTGACGGGAAGTGACCTTGATCGAAGGTGGGCCATAATGTTTCCCACATCATCAACACGAGATAGAGGAACATGATGTTTTTTGTGAATCAGAATCAAATGAGAATCAGAGGGAGGTTGATACTTTGCAGAAGTCAACTTCTCTTGAACATGTAAACGGCACGACAGTGGACTTGGCAGTATTTGACATCAACGGATCAGAGGTCATGGTGACGAGGAAATGAGAAGAGGAGAGGTCAAAAAGGATTATCCAAACCCATGGAGGCAAAGTGAAAAACGAGATGAGATGTCCCCAACCCGACACGAATGCAGACAAGTGCCATGTGCAAGAGCGACATACTGCCGACACGACAACGATGCTGGTTCCATTTTTTCCCCACCATCTCGGTGAGTACCTCTTTATTTTTACACAAGCTTGAAGAGGATACCATATGCTTGTCATATAAATCCGTCCTTCGGACGAATCCATCCTAGTACATTTAACGAGCCCTAGGAAGGGGGAACTCGGAGAACGTCATTTCGACTGGATCCGATGTCATCAGGGTTTAACGAGTCTAAAAAATGGAGAACTCGGTGTCTTTTCATATTTAGAGAGTTTGAAAAGACAACAGAAAAGTAAACTCCAGCGGTCCCTTTTCGTAAATAGTTCCTCGGACCCAAAAAGGTAGAAAACAATATCCGAGAAAACCTCCTAGTCGCGATAGGCTAGGGTATTCCTTTTTCGTAAATAATCCATCCCAGCCCGAAAAAGGGGTAAACGTATACTGGGTAGATGTCGATTCGTGTCCACTTTAACGAGATCAAAACGACAAGGGCCTCGGCAATCTTTTCATGTTTAGAGAGTCAGAAAAGAGCTGAAAGATGACTCCTCCTGGAGGAACGAGTGGTATAAAGGGTAGCAAATGGTTCCGGTAATGGTGGAACTGCTCAAAACAAGATAAAGGTCAAGAGGCTGGCTAACAAAACCACTCATCGCAGCGGTTCCTCAGGAACGGGTAAAACAACCAAGTGAAGGCATATGATCGGCCAAGCAGATAGTGACGATGGAGTGAGAAAACCAAGGCTTATCTGGCAAAACAGGCTGATAAAATGGCAATCACAAAAGGTAAAATGGGAATGGTTTCATTTTTACACAAGCTTGAAATCAGGAAACTCTGCTTGAAGTTGGTTTCATTTTTACACAAGCTTGAAACAAAGATAAACTATGCTTGAAAAAGTAAGCATGCCCCCAACATGGTGACTCAATTCGAGGTACATGCCCCCCAAGCTTCAGTCCATATGTAAGGCAGATGGAGTGAAGGTTCAAGTTATGAGATCTAAGAAAGACTCGACTGGGATTTTACGAGATCTAAACAAAGACTCGAATTGAACAGGAACGTGTTTCATTGTTTTAACGAGGTTGACACATTAAAAGAACTATCCTCAGAACACCTTGTTTCATGGTTTAAGGAGCTTGGCACAAGACAAGGAACTCTGCTCCGACAACCTTGTTTCATTTTTTAAGGAGCTTGACACAAGACAAGGAACTTTGCTCCAACCAGGTTGTTTCATTTTTTAAGGAGCTTGACACAAGACAAGGAACTCTGCTCCGACAACCTTGTTTCATTTTTTAAGGAGCTTGACACAAGACAAGGAACTTTGCTCTGACTAGCTTGTTTCATTTTTTAAGGAGCTTGACACAAGAAAATGAACTGTGCTCCGACCAACTTCATCATAATGAACAAGAAGTCATCGCTTCCAAGAGTTCCACTCCTGATCGAAGAAAAACATCCTAGAAGTCAGGACCCAATGCCCCCAGCACCTGATGCACAACGACACCATCACTGGGTATAGGCATGGGATAGGTAGCCACATAGTTGACCTGTGGTGGGGCAGATACAACGAGTGGATAAAAACCAGGAATGGATGATGGCGGGCTAGCTGCCACATCAGGACCAAAGAACGAAAGCTAATCAATGGTCACGATCCATCCTTCATGCGGAAAACAGACCACACGAAAAATGGAGGAGACAAGCGCTCCCATGGCATAGGTGTAATCGCGCCCCAAGAGTAGATTGAAATCTAAGGGGCCTGGAACAACCATCACGTCCATATGGATGGTTTTACCTCCCAAAGTAACAGGTAACCTTGGAAGGACCCCTAATGGTTGACTCGTTCTTCTGTTAAATGCCAACAGATTCTGCGTAATAGGCGCAAGCGGTGGCAAACTGAAAGCTTGCCAAGTAGTTGAGGATAGAACACTAACAGACGTGCCTTCGTCTATAATGGTACTGGGTACAACCAAACCAAAAGCCTGTACTGTGATCTTGAAAGGCACATAAGACGGAAGGCGGTATCCTGCAAATTGACTCCAATCAAAGGAAGCGACCAAACTACTTGGAGGGGCTACCATCGAACCGAGATGGTTTTCCCCTGTTGTTACGGAAGAATAAGGAGCATCCTCCATGACCTCCATCTCGAAGGTGGGAGGAGTATCCTCTGGGACCTCCATCACGGGAGGCGGAGGAGCAGCTTCTTGAGATATAGGGACAGGAGAATCTTTCTCCAAATCCAAAGAATCTGAAGAAATTAGAAGGACATGAGGGGTGTGAGATACACTCTCAACGAAAAAGACCTGGTGTACCGCAGACAGGGCCAGCTCAACCGATCCCAGGACCAATGGTTGGGCAGGAACGAATTCCTGAATCGAAATTTCCGGGGGAGTAAGATCGACCAAGGATGACTCTTGACCAATCGTAGGATCAACTGGTAGAGAACTCAAAGAAAGCCGATTATAACCAGCTGGAAGGCATGGTGTAGAAACGGTTAAGTTGTCCAAGACTCGTTTGGCTTCATCCATATATGGACAAAGGTGAATGGCATGGTGCCCTTCACACAAATTACAGGGATTGGTGAGCTTACCCTGCTTCTTAAGAGTTTTACCAACACCAGTTGAAGACGTGCCCCCAACTTGAATCTCGGAAGCCAAAGGTAATGGGGGACGACCGTTGGACCATACTTCGAGTACCTCGGGAATGCCGGGGCAATCTCGAAGAATATGGTCTCCTGTGCACAACATGCAAGGGAACTTGACTTTCCGTGGAGGGTTGGAAGGTTTATCAAGAGGAGACTTCTTAGGTGCAATAGTTGCAGAGCTAGCCTTTCCTTTATCGGACTTCTTCTTCTTTGTCTTCTTCTTCTTCTTCTTAGCCACTCGGTTACTCGAATCCAGACTTTCACTAGGCGAAGTAGAAGAGGAAGACGTAGAAACAGGTGAAGAAGGGGAGAGGTCCACCTTGGAATCAACATGATGTTGTTCAGGTGGATGAACCGATTGAACAATAGCTGAGACATTCGAGACTACAGAGGTTGAGAACAACCAAACAGGCAACCCAACAGTTAACCCAGGAAGGGACAACGTTGCCATATAAGGAGCACCAACATTCCCAAAAGGAAAATGACCAAGATTCCCATCAGAGGGGTTTCCTTGGTTGGTGAAATCTGGAAAAGTTGCCATCCACACTCAAAACTGCACACGGGCTAAAAACAAAGGCACACAATCAAACGGCCAACAAGCAAAATCTAACAGGGCGTGTAATCGTGGGTGATTAATTTTTTTACCACATTGAAAAATAAGAAACTTCACTGTTTCATGTTTTAAGAGTCGAGAAACGGTCGAAAAGGTGACTCTATCTCTTTCATATTTGACACAAGCGTGAAAGGACAAGCGCTTGGTGATCCTTTCAAATTTAGGGAGTTAGAAAAGATCAAATGACTACTCAGGAATACTAGGCAAAAGGGTGTACCAAATAACCGCGAACTGCAATATACACCTTGGTTCCAATAATGAAAGAGAAATCAACCAAGGACTTTCCGTACGTGCAGGAAATCTCCCCGAATGCTGTGTTCGGTGTATCACGGGTATAGGGCGGCAGACTCGGCTTCCTATGGATAAAGGTTTGAAACCTAGGGGGGTCTCCCTTTATATACGTGACGGTACGGGGAGCACAAGTCTGTACTAGCGCTGTCTAAAGCCAAAAGGCGAACGACAGCTACTAGGTTTAAAGACGCCGGAACACGTCTCTAGCCTAGACCTCTAAATGTGTTTCATTAGATTTCAATGCTGCCTTAGTGTAAATTGAGTAGATTTTAAAGTTGATCTTCAATTACGTTTCAGTTTTCAGGCCCTAACGAATGTGCTGTCTCAAAAATCTCCTAAATGCAAAACTACATGCCACAGTATATCATTTCGTTCGATGAAAGCTAGCTACAGAAGAGTTTAGAGCTTTTTACACAAACAAAATGATCAGAAGACAATCAATGATATCTCTAATGCAACTAATGAAACTAAAAACTTTTCTTTCAAATTCACTAATTACTAGTAAAATCGAAAAGATTTCAATTTGCACTAATCAACCAAAAGCAAAAGAGATTTTTTTATTTTCAATGTTTGATAGCTAGATGCACTAAACAAACCGAAAACAAATAAGAAGCAATTCGAGAAATGATATTAAGAGAGCAAAACAAACAAATTTCACTCAATGGCACAAACAATCAGATCTCAAATCGACAAAAAGTCTCTCAAAACCAAGAAAAGTCCCAAAGACACCAATGAGCCATGTGATCTAGGCCCAAAATGAAGCAAAGCGAAATTCGAATGAAAACGAAATCAGTCACTCAAAAAACGCAACAATATGATAGACAACTGTCAAACGAATGCAAGGAAGCAATCCCAAAGCCGACTGAATGAACGAAAACCAAAAACTCCCAAGGGAGGCTCGACTCACAAAGGCACCTAGATGCCCTAGGGCTCGTATGCAAAATCGAAAGAAATAGGCAAACAACCAAAGGAAGGAGGTTCCAACCAGTCAAACTAGGCTCCAGTGCACTCAAACAGCCGAAAAAACAAGATCAAAATCACAAGTCAGCCTTAGAAAGAATGAAACACAACAAACCCTAATAGCTCACAGGATTGGTGCGACTGTGAGCTTGAAATTAGCGCCAGGAAGGCAATGGCGCGGGTGATACACAGGAAACCTGCGCCAATGGGCGCGACTGTCACACTGAAAAGCGTGCCAGCCGAGTTTACTATGGAAAAATGAGAAACAAGCAATCTCAGACACAGACAAGTGATGACAAGGCTAAAACAAAGCCAAACAAATAGGAAAATCCAGCCCAAAGAGCTGACCAAGCAAGCAAGACCAAGAAATTGACCGGAAAGAGAAGACATATCTCCAAGTTGTTCAATCCGTAAACCAAACCGGAGATTGACTGAAGCAGCGTTGATATACTCCACTAATGCAGAGAAAAAGCGTTTCAAAGGCTATCTGGTTGTGCTTTAGGCTCCGTCTATAGTTTACAAATCAAACAATAGGCTGAGTCCCCAGTTGAGTCGCCAAATTGTTGAGGAGGTAAATCCCCTCTGCGGACAGAGGCGATCCCTACTAGCCCAGATTGGGTCTAGCAACAATCAAACACGCTACAGTGCAGGCTCCTAATCGTAAATAAACCGACTTGCGAGGAAGGCTTACCTGGAATCCAACGCTGTTGTTTGTAAAAGAGGTGGTGCTCCCGTTCCTTTGCCCTGGCAGATCACAATCCTCACGATCTCCGTGATCGGACACCTGCACATGCAAGAAACAACACAAACACAAGCATAAAATCCAGTATATACAACTATATGTCAGTCGAAGAGGACATAACTCATGAACATGATCAAGAACAAGAGTGGAACCATAACCAATAGTCGCTTAACATTAATGAGTCAAAAAGAAGAATACAACCAAAGCTTCGACGCCGAATTCTCCTTTGGCGGGTCGTCAGCAGAACATGTCTCGATAAAGCCTGTCAAGGATGGGACAAGCCTCTCTCTCTGGATACTTGGCAATAGTCTCCTTGCTTGGATTTGGCCTTAGGGAATCAAGAAGGCTCTTGTAGCATGAAAGCTCTTGGGAACTTGGAAATTTTGCCACTCATTGGAACTAGCTTGCAATGGAATGGACAAGCTTTTATAGAAGGAGGAAGGGGAGTTGGGATCCCTATAATTATGGGATTGGCCCTATCATCAAGGAAGCTTCCATGAGAGGTGGTAAACCACTTCCTCTCTATGGAAATCCGTAGCCAAACCTCCCAACTTAAGATAGAAATCAATCCAGGAATTTGTTAGGATGAAACTTCCGCCTTTTATTTTTAAAAAACACCTCTTAATATGGTTGGCGCGGGTGTAGCTCTATGACAGAGTGCCAATTGGCGTGCCCTCTTTGGAGGATTTCCCTCTTGGCGCGAGGGCTGAACTATGGAACCGCGTCAATGGAAAAAGAGCTATTTTTAGGGTTTTTTGCAGGGAGATGTCTTCAGGGAAATTAAAGCTCATCTTCAGAGGGATGCAATGAAAGTATTTTCAAGTCTTGTCTCTGCTCACAGGTCACGGAATGAGCCCTCCAATGTGCGGGACGGGGATTGTAGGCACGGTGACAAATTGCTGTGTAACAGCCGCGCTATGCATGAGGCCGTTCAGAAGCTGCACAAAGACCAGACAACCGGTGATGTGCTCCTGCGCTGCATGCTCAACCAAGAAGTTGTTAAAGTTGTTGCAAGCCATACAAATTTCTCAAGACCTCTCTAAATTATTGCTTAGCACATCCTAAAGTTTCTATAAGAGGTATTTTAGTTTTTATACCCCCTCTCATGCTATTTTAAAGGTCAAACTTAACAATAAATTTAAAGAAAAGAAAAAACCTAAAGTAAGAGATAATTTTGGTCTCCATGAAGTGGCTCCTTTACAAAATAAACCTCTCCATTTGCACAACTAGCCTTCACACTGCCAAACCTTAACACTATTGTCTCCTTACCATCCCACTCACCCTCTCCATATCATTTCACCAACAGTATAGGGTTTTGATTTCAAAGCAAGAGGAAGGATAAAATGCTTAGAGAAGGTAGTGTTGACAGTGGCGAGGGAGGCCAAAGGCCTAAGGGACCACAGATAAATGGTGGGAGAGCAAACAGATTTGAGCCTTTGAACACCAAGCAGTTGACAACCTCCCCTACCATAGTTGCATATTTCCAAGAGGTAGGATGTTATGATTTCTGTGAAAAAGTACAAAGAGTCAAAAGTCACCCTGAGTTGACCAAAATTTTAATCCTAAACCTCCATATCCACCAAGTACACCTAGCTGGAATAAATTTTGTAATATTCCCACTTTAGCACATAGCTAAATGGAATATTAAATTTTTTTGTTTACACATAGGAGGTGAATAAATGGGTAAGGAGGCCTATACATTTAAAAAATGGGAATAAAATCCCTCATAGTGTGAAAAGGGATATTCACAAGAGCTGGATTTCACACCCTCAAGTGTGAAAGAGGACATTTGCATGTGGACAAGGTCAAGTTTGATCAAGTCAACAACGTTGGGATAGGAGGTGGAGAACACTTAGAGAAACAATGCATTATGAATGGGAGGAGGTTTCTTTGGTGAAGGAAACCCTAATGAGTGGGACCCATGGTGAGAGGGATTTCACTTGTTTAAAAGGAGGGCAAGGAATCCATTGTTATTCATGCTATTGATTATTGATTTCATTATCTGTTTAGACTTTGTGCATTCTCCTGCTGTTTAGTAGAGCTGCAGTGCTTCTTAGCGCAAGGATTTCCTGTTTATGAATTCCTTCTCCTTTCAAGAGAGGCCTCTTGAAGGAGCTTGCACTTCATTTCTCCACATCCAGGCTTCTTGCCAAGCATCCTCCTTCATCTACAATGCAGTTTCTGCTTAGAGCTGAGTTGTGTTGTAGGGTGTTGCAATGGAGGTTCCTCAACAACACTTCCTAGGCTTATCTTTCAGAAGAGGGAGATTTCTTTCCTTCAGGTGATCAGTTGGGAAACCCTTAGAGCATATTGCAGATCTTGTCACTTTGCCAAAAAATGTTCCTGCACCTACAACACAATATCCCTTAGTGACTACGTTATTTTCAGTGGGTATTTGCAGTGAGGGATTGCATTGATTGTTCAGAGGGTGAGATATTCAGTGTTAGGATCAACCTTTCACTTGGAAGATCCATTGGAGAAGGTTTATTTGTTTGATGCAGCATCTTCATCCATCTCCATCCAGTTCCAGTTCTTGAGTTGCAGCTGCTACTGCAACTCTTGTATTTCTGTATTTTTGCATATTTCAACCAATCCTTCCACGATTGACTTGAAATAGTATTTGGGAGCTTAGATCTTCTCTCCCATCATTTTATCACCCATATATATGTATATCTATGTTGTTTTGTATTTCCTGTAGTAGTGCTCTATCTATGACTGCGCAGTTTTGATCCATAGACATTCTGCTATGTAGCAGCATCTCACTTTTGACATATGTATTCATGGGAGGCTTGTTTGCCTTGATCATTTGATGTGTATTTCACTTATTTGCTACTAATATATATATATATATATATAATAAAATGGCTTTATGGTTCCCATACATCTTGGTATGATATTATCACTGCTACTCTAGTTTATGTTTATGTATTGTTGGATATCCAATTTAGGAATACTATAAGATATTCCTAAGATTGTAGATTTTCCCTATTTTGGGATATTAAAAATTTTGAGCTATCCACCAATACAATTGTCATGGTCACTGGGATACCTTGCATGGGAGAAAAATGGTTCAAACAGGTGAATTTGGACTTGAGCCATTACCAGCGTTTCTTGAAACCAAGATACTAACTTGATTGTAAGACTATTTTTCCCTTTTCCCATCTGTTGGAAAGATATGCCCCTTTAATGAAAGTCATCATGAAATACTTCACCTATGAGAGTAGGTTTTCTAGGCTCTATTCCTACCATATAATACTGCTCATGCATTTCACTAGGGCCAAGCTACTTCATTTGCCTTATTACCTTTATAGAAGTATTGATAAGATGTCATACATTGTGCAAAAGAGGCCTCATTCACACCAAATGTAGAGTCTTTTCCACCATTCTCTTATTAAGATGATTGTGTTGCATCAATTAGGGCAGTAGGGTATCCCATAGGAAGTGTTCATTGCCCATGATGTTTTCACAAATCCACAGCCTCTTCCTCTACAAAGTTTGTCCTCCTCATCTCATCCACCTTCCTCAATTCCTCCATCAACCCCCACTGACCATGATTCCTCATCCGCACATGAATCCTCTCCACAAGAGAAATTTCCTCCTTCACCTTCTCCAAAAGCATCATAACAAGAAGAAAGTGATGAAGAACAACAAGAAAACAATGAAAAAGAGGAAAATGACAGCCAAGAAAAAAATGACAGTCAAAAGGAAGAAACAAGTGACGAGGGAGAGGAAAATGAAAATGAAGAAAGTGGTATTGATGAAAAAGAAACAAAGGACAATGAGGAACAAAATGATAGTGACAAAGAGAACAATTTAGAACAAGAAAATAATGAAGAGGCAACTAATGAAGAGACAGATTTTGAAGATAGAGGCAGTGAGCCCAATAGTGAAGAAGAAATAGATGCAAGAAATGAGGAAAAAGATGACAAGGCAGGAGATATAGAAGTCAGTGAAGAGGACAATGATCAAAATGAAAGCAATGAGGACATTACAGGGGACAACAAAGAATTTGAGGAAGATGAAGAAATTGATCAAAGGTCCCTCTCATAGTGACCCTACATAAAATAAAAATGACAGTCAAGAGACAGAGGCAGATTTTGATGAGCTAAATAGTGATGATGAAGAAGAAGGTAGTGAGCCAAATGAGGAGGAAGAAACAAATGATAGTCAAGAGACAGAGGTAGAATTTGAAGAAGGGACAGAGGAAGAATTAGAAGAAGATGGAAGTAAATATGAAAGTGATAAACTTGAAAATAGTGAGCATGGCAGTGGGCAAGACAATGAAAATAATGAAGAAGGGATAGGTAATGAAGAGATAGATTATGAATACAAAGGCAATGAACAGTGCAGTGGTGAAGGAAACAGTGACAAAGAGGCCAGCCATGAAGATAAAAATGCACAAGACACTCATGAAGACACTGATAAAAACACCTCTAATAGTGACAACACAGAGAATGATAATGTTGCAAACATAGAGGATAACAATGCAGAATATATGGAAGAGGATGACCATGATGAAGATCATGATAGTGATGATAGCATGAAGGAAAATGAAAGCGCCTCTCAAGAGGGCAGTCAAGAACAAAATGAAGAAGACATAAATGCAGAGACCATTGATGAAAGTAAAGACAATCTTGAGGTCAGTCATGAAAGGAGCACTCTAGTAGATAAATTTGATTTTCTTCCTCTCACATATCAAAGAGGATCAAGGAAAGTTTTTTCTTCCTCCAAAAGGCAAGGGACCTTGCCATATACATCAGCTCAACCATTAGACAAAGGGAAACAAAGGGTAAAGGAATAAGAAAAAGATCATGAGGTAGAGAGGGATTTTGAGATCATTTAGGTAGATAGTGATGAGGAGAATGAAGCAATAATCACAAACATGCTCCTCCAGGACAAAAATGCACAAATCAAAGTCCTCCTCAAGAACATTTAGATCGGGCCAAGAGTATAAATGATGCCCTTGACTTGGAAAATAGGCAGCTAGGAGCACAAATGGAAATTTATGAAGTTAGAGCCCTCAAGGCTCGGAAATAAGCCCAAAAGGCACAAATGAAAATAGAAAAGTTAATGAAAACTTATGAGGAGAGTAGTGATGAGGAAGGACAATATAGGAGAAGACCTAGAACCATGGGATTGAAGAACACATTGGCTAAAAAAAGGGAGGAAGAATCAACCCTAGAAGAATAACTGTCTTTAGATGAAATTTTGGCTATGGAGATAGCCCATGACCGAGAGCCTTGGTTGGAGATAGCCAACATACACTTAGAGGCCAAGTTGAAGAAAGAAAATCAAGATCTTGACCTCCAAAGAAGAATGACTAAACATTATGCCCGAAGGAACCAAATTGCAAGGGCTAAATTGAAAAGGGCTCAAGACAAGCTCTAGGCACTAAATGAAGAAAAGGTCCAAGCTAGGCTTCGAATATTGGCACAAGCCTCTCTACAGGTCTCCCAAAACCCATGAGGCACTCATCTACCAAATTTGGGAGAATTTTGACAAGTTTTTGTTTTTTTGCTAATTTTGAGGCCAAGGGGGTAGCACACATGGTGCTATGCTTTTTTTTAGAGCATATTCAGGAGGAAAGGCTTACATTTTTTGGATCCTCATCACACATATAGCATGCTCACAAAGTTTCAGATCAATTGGAGTTGTTTTGGTCCTCCAAAAGGGTCAAAAACACCCAAATTTTCAGCATTCTACCTACTTTTCAGGACATGTGTTGGCCCTTTACCTATTAGGTCCCTATATTACTAGTAAAGTCCCTTATTTTTGTTAGTGTAACCCAATTATTGTTATTATTGTATCCCTATAACCCCCATATTGTTATTATTTTGCCCTTAAATTATTATTGTTAGGTCGACTAGGATTACATTATGGCCCCATGGACTCCTATATTTAGAAAGGAGGTTTTGTAATTTGTATCATCTAGGAATTGTTCATTCATGTAATGTATTAGAGGTTTCCCCCTCCAAGTGGCTTATTTCTAAGGTGTTGATACCTCTTTTCTTCTCTTTTTGAAGCTGGTTTCACAACATTTGGTATTAGAGCTTTGGATTCTAGGGTTTTTGCTGCTCCAAACCAGTCATCGTGGAATTTTTGCTATAAATTTTTCCTACAAAGGTCTAGAAGCTAAAATTTTTGGAGTACGAAGCCAAATTCTTGAGGAAAATTGTCGCAAAATTTCAGAGCTTGGTTCGCAATATTTTTGGAGATATGGTGTGTGTAATTTAGGGCTTTTTGCAGACTCCTGAATTTAACCTAAAGAGGTCATCACGGTATTTGCGCTATAACTTTTTTTTTACAAAGATTCAGAAGCTAAAGGTTTTAGAGAGCGAATAAAAAATCCTGAGGAACATCGTCGAAAACTTTCAGAGCTTGGTTCACAATATTTACAGAGGTATGATTCGTGCAAGTTAGGTCTTTTTCAGGCTCCCGAATTTCATCTCAAAGAGGTTATCGTGGGAAAATATTCATAACTCTCTCTCTGAGCATCGAATTGGAATGCTGTAAAAAGTGGCTGCAAGTACACAGACTATAGTTTTCTGTCTATAAATTTCAGTTCCAGAGGAAGAAACAATGACACGTGAAAAATCATACAAGTTCTCTCTACTGAACCAGTCCATAATTGGGTCATTGTGGGAGATTGGACATAACTTTGCCTTGAATAATCCAAATCAGGTCAGAACTATGACATTTGAGAGAAGGTTCAAAGATATTGAGGATCTATAGTTATAGAGATAATTCAATTTCAATATTGAGCTCCTCAAAAGCAAGTAAAAAGTGTGTACTTTTTTTCCCGCATTGCATAAGTCTTGTTTGAAGAATCAAGTTGAATTGATTCCAAGGGAATATTGTAGAATAGATATTAGTATTGGATTCTAAAATTGCCCCTAACAAGAATTGAACACCCATTAAGCCTTTAGAAGGCTCTACTATGACTCATGAAGACGAAGAGTGGCAACATGACATATCAAATTTACAAGAGCAAGTGCAAAAACTTTCGCTCTCGCAAAGAGCAACAAAAAATGACATGGAAGTTTTGAAGAAAGGCGCGGAAACTAAGATGGATGGTTTGAAGAAAGACGTGGAATCTAAGATGAATAGTTTGAAGAATGGCATGGAAGCTAAGATAGATGGCATGGAAGCTAGCATGGAATCTAAGATGGATGACATGGAAGTTAAGATCGATAAAAAAATGGAAAACATGAAGAATGATCTCAAAGAAGACATGGAAGGTTTGACAAAGTTGATACAAAAAATGTTTCCTAATGGTGAAAATATAGTAGAGGAAACTCATTATGAGAACAAAATAAATGTTAATCATGATTTCATAAACTCTAATGTTGGCGGGAAGAACCACCATATTCCAAAAATGGATATGAGGAAGTTTGATGGAAAGGATCCTGTAACATGGATACTACAGATGGAGTAATATTTTGATCTCCATAACGTGCAAAACACACAAAAGGTACGCATTGCAACTTTACATTTAGAACAAAATACATTTGTATGGTATCAATGGCTTTGCTCCCGTAAAAAAATTGTCACTTGGTCACTTTTTACGGAGGAAATGATAGCACATTATGAGGATACAAAGAGCAACACCTTCTTTAGCCAATTGATAAATCTCAAACAAAAGGGTTTAGTGGGGAGCACATTGAGGACTTCCAAAAATTGAATATAAGGGTAACTGATATTCCAGAGGAACACAGGATTGATCTCTTCATAGGCACTTTAAAGGATAACATCCAACATGAAGTTCGCGTTTTGGAACCTGATTCATTGGAGAAGGCATTCAGGTTGGTAAGAAAAATTGAATGTAAAATTATGGCGACAAGGAAGCCTACCACTCACTTCTATAAAGAGGGAAGTGTTGCTACTCCTAGATTTCCACAACCTACAAGATTGACACCACAAAATTTGGAAGAAAAAAGAGCAAAAGGGCTTTGCTACAGTTGTGATAGAAAATACACTAAAGGTCATAAGTGTGCTGAGAAGAAATTATTTTACATAGATTGTGAAGAGGAAGAAGAAAATGAACAAGAAGAGGATATACACCGAGAACCAACCCTAAAAGAGGAAGAAATGAGTCCGACCATATCATGTAATGCATTGGCAGGAATTACCACTCCTCAAACTCTCAAGATAGAAGGACATATCAAGAAGAAAAAGGTAATAGTGTTGATTGATTCGGGTAGTACCCATAATTTTATTCATTGTAAGGTAGCCAAGGAATTGAATTGTTTCATATACCTAGCACCAGAATGTCAAGTGATGGTTGCAAATGGAGGAACTATAAATTGCTCTGGAAAATGCCATAATATCAAGCTAACCATGGGGGAATATCTATTGATTAGTCCAATGCTTGCCATTCCTATGGGAGGTGCTGATGTTGTACTAGGAGTACAATGGTTACAATCTTTGGGGACGGTAGCTTTTAATTTTCAAGAACTTTTCTTGAAATTTTTTTCAGAAGGAAAGGAAGTTGAATTACGGGGTATTGCAGGGAAGTCGGGAAAGATAATAAGCTCTAATGTCATGAAAAAGCTTCTAAAGAAAGAACAATGAGGCGTAATTGCACAATTATGCTCACTAGAAGTTCCAACATCAAAATCATCTATTTATGCAGATATCCAAAAAGTCTTGGACAATCATTCCAAGGTTTTTGAAACTCCCAAAGGACTCCCATGTATTCGTGATCATGATCATGCTGTTCATTTGATTCCAGGAAGTGTTCCTCTAAACATCAGGCCTTATAGATATCCTTATGTCCAAAAAAGTGAAATTGAACGTATGATTTCAGAAATGTTAGAGGTTGGTATAATTCAACCTAGTCAAAGTTCTTTCTCTGCTCCTATAGTATTGGTACACAAGAAGGATGGATCATGGTGCATGTGTCTGGATTATAGGGAGATCAATAAGCTGACCATTAAAGATAAATTTCTCATTCCTGTGATTGATGAATTATTGGATGAATTACATGGAGAAATTTATTTTACCTAGTTGGATCTTCATTCAGGGTATCATAAAATTAGAATGAAGACTGAAGATACTTCGAAAATAGCATTTCGAACTCATGAGGGTCATTATGAATTTTTGGTCATGCCTTTTGGCCTTACCAATGCACCTCTACATTTCAAGGCTTGATGAATTCCATTTTCAAACCCTTCCTTAGAAAATTTGTGATAATATTTTTCGATGATATACTAATCTACAGCAGGTCTTGGAAGAATCATGTTCAACATGTTGATAGGGTGCTCAAAATATTGTAGGAGAAACAATTATATGCAAAAACATCCAAATGTTTCTTTGGAGTACAAGAGGTGGAATATCTGGGTCATATTGTATCTCACGAGGGTGTTAAAGTAGACCCTAACAAAATTAAAGCCATTAAGGAATGGAAAGTCCCCACAACCACAAAGCAGTTGCGAGGATTTCTCGGGTTAACAGGGTATTATCGCAAGTTTGTTAAGAATTATGGGAGAATAGCAGCACCTCTAACAACATTATTGAAGAAAGATGCATTTTGATGGACTCCTGAAGCAACTAAGGCCTTTGAACATCTTAAAGAGGCAATGTGCCTAGCACCGGTCTTAGCTACGCCAGACTTCACAAAAACCTTTATTGTGGAATGTGATGCCTCAGGAAATGGAATTGGTGCAGTTTTAATGCAGGAAGGAAGACCCATTGCGTTTGAAAGTCGTCCAATCAAAGGAAAGTATTTACAGAAACCTATTTATGAGAAGGAAATGTTAGCAATACTGCATGCACTAAAGAAATGGTGAAATTACCTAATGGGAAGACACTTCAAGGTAAAAAATGATCATGATAGTCTTAAACACTTTTTGGAACAAAGACTATCTTCAGAAGAGCAGCAAAAATGGGTCACAAAGATGTTGGGTTATGACTTTGAAATAATCTACAAAAATGGAAAGCTTAATGTTGTTGCAGATGCACTCTCAAGAAAGAATGAAGAGGTGGAAGCATTGCTTTGTGCTATTTCTATTATCCAACCAGATTGGATAACCGAAGCAAGAGATGAATGGAAGAAGGACGAAGAAGTGTGGATACTCATTCAAAAGTTGCAGCAAGATCCTAGTACATCTGATACATTTAGTTGGAAAAATGATTCCTTATGGTACAAAGATCGCTTATATCTTTGTAAGAATTCCCAACTAAAACAAAATATTCTTCTGGAATTGCACACTTCTCCTTTAGGAGGACACTCAGGATTTTTAAAAACTTGCCACAGGGTGAAGAAAGAATTTTTTTGGGATGGCCTTAAATATGATATTCAAAAGTTTGTGGTAGAATGTTTGGTTTGCCAGCAGAATAAAGTTGAGACAATTAAGACACCAGGTCTTCTACAACCTTTATCCATTCCAAGTCAACGTTGGGAGGATATTTCAATGGATTTTATCACAGGTTTACCTAAGTCCGAAGGAAAGAGTGTCATCATGGTGGTAGTTGATAGACTTACCAAGTATGCACACTTTTGTGCATTATCTCGTCCATTTAAAGCAAGTACAGTTGCTACTACATTTATGGACACAATTCAAAAGTTACATGGAAACCCAGGGGCTATTGTGAGCGACATAGATCCCATTTTTACTGAAATTTTTTTAACGGAGTTCTTGTTTGGGTACTCAATTATCTCATAGATCATCTCATCATCCTCAATCTGATGGTCAAACTGAGATAGTAAATAAATGTTTGGAAGGATATATTCGTTATTTTGTATCTGATAAACAAACACAATGGGTCAAGTGTTTACCTCTCGCTGAATGGTGGTATAACACTTCCTTCCATACTGCAGCAAAAATGACCCCATTTATGGCACTTTATGGATATCATCCACCATCCATCACATCATCTTTAAGGGAAAATTCGAAGGTTCAAGCAGTGGAAGATCACATCGAGCATCAGCAAGAAGTTCTCCAACTCTTAAAGGATAACCTGAATTTGGCACAAAATCGAATTAAACAACAGGCAGATCAACATCGCAGCGAGAGAAGTTTTGATGTAGGAGATTGGGTATTTTTACGGCTACAACCATACAAACAAATGTCCCTCAAGCAAGCTAAGAAAGATAATAAATTATCACCAAAGTACTATGGTCCTTACAAGGTGTTGCAAAATATTGGTACTATGGCATACAAATTGGAGCTTCCCGCTTCTTCACGAGTGCATCCAGTTTTCCATGTTTCATGCTTAAATAAGGTTATAGGTGAAAATATTCCAGTTCAAACAATATTGCCAAAACTTGATGAGGAAGGAAAAATCATATTGGAATTTGAAGTGGTCATGGAAATAAGAACTCGACAGCTATAAAATCGATCAATTTCAGAATATCTCATCAAGTGGAAGAACTTACCCACTGAATATTCTACATGGGAGGATGAGAATTTTATACAGAAGCACCCAGAGCTACTCAAGCATTGAGGACAACACTTTTTTGAAGGTGACGGGCATGTTAGGTCCCTATATTACTAGTATAGTCCCTTATTTTTGTTAGTGTAACCCCCTTATTGTTATTATTGTACCCCTGTAACCCCCATATTGTTATTATTCTGCCCTTAAATTATTATTGTTAGGTCAGCTAGGATTACATTGTGGCCCCATGGACTCCTTTATATAGAAAGGAGGTTTTTTAATTTGTATCATCCAGGAATTGTTCATTCACGTAATGTATTGGAGGTTTCCCCCTCGAACTGGCTTATTTCTAAGGTGTCGATACCTCTTTTCTTTTCTTTATAGAGCTTGTTTCACAACATTAACAACCTTGGAATTTTTGGTTTTTGAATAGGTTACAAAGGTCCAATCAGAGAAACAAGCATATATCTGGAAGGTAGACTTCAACGGCTTTCCAACAAGCCATCACAGAGCCTTTTTTGACATTGGGAAGGCTTTCAAAACACTGCTACAAGATGCCCCATTTTTCCCGCTCCTCTGTTATGCCCTTGGCATGGAAATTCCTCCTAAAACACAGTGTTGCGCCCTTAGAAAAGGAAAAGTAAACAATGTATGCTTGGAAAGTTTTAGGAGGCTTGTCAGACCTCAAATATCATTTCCTTTGCTGAAAATGTCCGAAAAGATATTTTGTTTTAGATATTTTGTGCCTTGGGCCTTGCAAGGTCTCAAGGACAATAGTGACATTTCTGATTAGCCAATAGGCTTCTAGATACTCTATTAGGTTTTTCTCCTCCTTGCTGATTAAATAGAGCATTGAGGACTCATTGTAAATGTTGGTTTTTGATGAGTTTTGAAAGAAATACATGGTTCTTTGAGGTTGAAAAGTAATTTGGTGTTATGGAGCTTGTGAATGATATGCTTTGATTGATGATGATGAAAACTTGCTTGTAGGATAACTGAGTTTGGTGAATGGTGATGTGTCTCTAATTTGTTCATGTTTTCTTGTTTATCATTATGTCCATCTTTCTATGTTGCAGTAGATCAAAAAAGTATAGGCTAAGAAATGTTGTTTGAGGCACTTTAGTCCTCATGTTTGATACTGTCTTTATGTTTTCCTCTGCTGGGTGTGTTTAAGGAATTCTTAGTTGCTCTTTAGGCCACTTTATGCTTGTTTATTTCATCAATGGATTAATATGCTAGTTTCCAAATATGTTTCATGGAAAGCCCTGCTTATTTGATGCTATCTAAACTCTGATTTGTAATCTCTCTTTGAAGTTTTACTTGTTAGGTTAAGTTAAGGAGGTCTTGTTCTGATCTTGCCCTTTGTCCTTGCCTATCAGTTTGCCTCAAAGTTCTTTATAGCTTGATTGATGATGTCTAGGAGTTCCATATTCATTGGTTAATGTTATTTTTCATCTTATATGTTTTCAGACTTTCTAGGTGACATCACTGAAGTTAAATAGGATTTCTTACTTTTCGTGTTTCACTAAGTTGTTCATCTTGGATGTCTATTTGTTTAAGTATTGTCATTGAGTAAATGGTTTTCCCTATCTCATGATTATTATATTTTTCTTATCAGTATTTGAGACCTTCTTGTTTATGGGCATATGGCAAAGGATTCTTAATTTCCCTTTGCCCTACCTTGTTTTCCCAACTTAATGTCCATTTCACTTCACAAATAACCTTAAACAATCCATTGACTACACTAGATTTGCCCTGTGATGCACTCCGAATCATTGTTGAGATATCCATGAACTTCATAGACTCCATATCCCAATGATTTTATGACCTCTCATTCCACCTATTCCACTTGGTAATTTTACCCAACCCAACTAAACAAACAAAAACCTAAACTTTACAACTAGTGTAAAATCAACCATCTAAACAAAACAAGTTCACATCCTTTGCATATAATAGAGAGAGCCCTCTCTGAGTCTAGGAATACTAGATCCTAGGACTCCAAATACTGGTTTCATGTTACCCTGTGCATTTGGTCTACCAATTTGCTAAATCATGGGACACTAACATTCCAGCGATCACGGTGGAACTCTGAGAAAATAACATCCTAAGCCCTCTTTAGAATCTCAGAAACACTCATGTCAAGTAGTATGTGTTTATTTATCACCACCTTATCACCTCACTAACATTCTAGTGATCATGGTGGGACTGAGTACATAGTAGCCTAAAAAATCTTATAGACTCATTTAAACCCTCAGTTAAGCTTAGAAAATCAACTAATAGCCAAGAGTAGAATCTAGTTGTTTCACCATCCTAGCAAAATGATGACTCAATTGTAGGACACTCTCACAAACCCTAGGGCTACATAAAGGAACTCAGAAAACCCCAAAACATCCTTAGATTGGTTTTTTGTCAGTTATTGGTGGTGGACCATAAACATGCATCCTTAAAACCACAAATAATATCCACCTGGCAACTCCACTAGCCTCCAGTAGGCCTATTACTTCACTAGTTCTCATAAACTCCTCGAGGAATGCATTAATAAATCCCAATCATGTTGATGGTGGACATCAAAGTTGAAATTTTCCACTTGCAACTCCACAACCCTCAATAGACCTAAAGACTCCAATGGTAGAGAACTCTAGACTGGTGGAAAAGATACAGTGACCCTTTTTGATTTACAAACATGGATCCAAGGATACAAAGGAGATATGCTCTGATGAAAAGAGACCATATCCATGGATTTCCACATAAAATGCCTCAGATAAATTGGATGAAAAACCTTCCTATATTTCAAATTGAAAAATGTGATGACCCATTGTTACATCTCATCAAATTTCATATACATGTTTGGAGGTTAAAGGTTGAATGGCATGAGGACTGCCTCATGAAAAATTTTATGGAAAAATTAGAGGGTAAGGCAAGAGAATGGTATGAATGGATGAAGCCTACTAGTTTGTTTTCTTTAAGGGACTTCCACAAGGTATTTTATGAGCATTATAAAGAAAATTGTTCATATTTATCATTAGCTAAAAATTGTTGTGATTAATCTGAAGATCTCATACAATACCTTGTAAACATTGATGAAGATTTAGGAAATTGGAATCTTGAGAATCTACTAGAGGCCATTCATCAATTTCATTCTCAAGGTAGCTATCATGACAACCTAGAGGAGTTAGTTGAGGAGGAAACCAATCAAGAAATAAAATAAAACTCATAGGATCTCTCTGGAGGCACAAGTGACGACTTACCATCTCTTCTAGGAGAGGCTCAAGAAGGCATTCAACCTCAAAATCAGCCTTCAAAAGAAAAAGAGAACTGATGTAGTTTTATCCTAAGAAAGAGAAAAATGCCTCCTATTTTAACTGAAGAGGAAATAGATCAGACTATAAGCATGCAACCAACCTCTAAACCTTCAAGTGAACATAACATTTCTATGTATTTTCCTGCTAATCCAATATGTTTGATTTGTGACATTACTTATGTTGATGATTCTCCAAAGTTTGATCAGTCTGATGATGATGATGTTATCCAAACAGAAGCTAATCTTGCAGAGCAATCATCGGTTGATTTATGGGATGAATTCCAATATCATAAGCTTGAAAAGAGTAACCAGCCAATACAGGTCACCTATGACACTAATGAGGAAAGCCTTGAAAGTTTATAAGTAAGTGAAGGATCTCTAACTATTTTCTCTACTTCATTTCACTCCATTAGAAATACCTTTCATGTGATTGGAAATCAGCAGTCTTTCAGTTTTAATGTTGAGTTTGGGGAAGACAAAGAACTTCTTGAGCATATTGTTAATGAGTAACCTTCTTGTGAAATGGATGAGAAAATCGTTTATGACATAGAATTCTCCTTAGCTCCAGATTTCCAGTCACCAAGACCCATTAAAGTTAAAATTGTAGATGAGGGCTTGGAGATTGATAATCACATGAGAGTTATTGCACTGCCTTCTCAAAAATATTTATTCCCAAATACTACTCCTACTCATCAACATGATGATCTTCATACAAAACTCAACCCACTCTATCAGAACACATCAGGTTTTCTAGAGGATAACATCACAATATATGATGAGTATACTAGTTGAGATGATCATGAGGAAGAGGAGGAGTTTCTTTCCCAAAAGAGTCCCAAACTCAACAAAGTGGAGGAAGAAGTAGTCTTGGATCAAGCTTATCTCCTAAGTCCTCTAAGCCAGGTATTATTCCAAGATCCCTTTGATATTTTCTTAGAGACAGTTGAAGAGGGATTAAAATACCCTCAAAGAGCTGAACCAAGATCCCTCATGGAATCATCTGCTTGATTGGTTGTATTGGAAAAGAGATTTCACCAGCTGAATGTATATCATGTATAGGTTAGAGTCAGATAGATAGGAAAGCAAATAAGCTCAGCACTATGAGCATATTTCTACCTTTAGTTTTAGATTTTTTTGACCAAAAAGAGAGAAAAAACTCAAAAACATAGTAAGAAGGAAAAAGAGGGCGGATTTGAAAAAGAGGTACAGCCCCATACCACAAAAATAGTAATACTAAAAGTGTGCAAGCCTAAAAGCCACTAGTGGTTCAAAAAGAAGATCTTGTTTCAGTCATCTAGCCTAATCATGGCTGAAACATGTTTTAATTTTGTGTTGGTAAGTTAGTGAAAGAGAGCTTGTCAAAAAATTCAAACTTGACTTGTCAAAAGGGATATATTAGGAGTGAAAGATATCGGTTCCACATGCTCAAAACTGAACCAAGGAGAAAGATGGGAATGCATAGAAAATGATATATCACAACCCTTATTTTTCTAGTTTTATTTATACAAAAATAATGTTTGTGTGCAGCTTTTTCTAATGCCACAACCCATGGTAAGTTAGTTTGCCTAATCCTGATTTAAGCCATTCTTTCAATTTCATGTCTATAGCTTAGAAAATGAAGTCTATCATACAGCCTAATCTTGACAGTCAGTTAGTCTAGGTAGAGAATAAAAAGAGTTCATTAGCATAATATGAACTCTTGGAAGAAATAAGATAGAAAGTAGATAGTTTGTTTTTTCTTTCAAAATAAAAAGAATGTTAAGGGTTTACCAATTCAAGTGCACCCAAGAAAGAAATTTTTTTAGGGAAGTAAGATGGGTAGGTAGAGATGAAGTTGGAATAATCATGTTTTTCAGATTATTAAGATCACAAATTCAAGCAAGCATTAGCAAAAGAAAAGAAGAAAAATATGCCCAATGGATGAGGCACTGGTCTTCATAAAACTAAGAGATCTGAAAGTTCTGGACACCTCCTGAAAAGGAGCTTCCCTCCCGAAGTGGAGCCACTGTTAGTCATCAGTAATTTTTTCCTTTATAGATGACTAAATGCTTATCCTAGATTCCTAGAAACAAAATTGATGAATATTGTGAGTTCTAGAAATCTCACTGCCTTAATTATTCTTAGGATAATTTTTTCATTTTTCTACTACTCTATCAAGGCATGGCCAGCCTATCACTCCCAGAAGACCAAATCATGGAATTATGCCACTCATTCTCACTATGTTTTCCACCTCTGACCTTACCACTATGTTTCTATTTGCCTAACCCTTCTACTTACACTTGAGATTGCCAAGTAGCCTAACCTTTTCCCCTATTCACCAAATGCCTCTAGCATTGGTGGTTTTAAGCTACATTTCTAGGCTCTTTAGATAAATCAAAGTCATCAGTTTCTAGGATTGCAATGCATAAAGGTTTGTCAATGTTTTGTTTCGCACCTACAAACCCTAAGTTAAGTGTTCAGCCAAAGGCCAAGTCCAAAAGGCCTCCCAATAGGTCATGTAGGGTCTCCTAGCTTATTCATTGCTTTGGTTTTCTAAACTCACTACTTTACATGTGCCCAAAGATGAAATCAAATGAAAATGAGGGTGAGCTTATGATTGTTCAAAAGGTATCAAAAAACCTTCAAGAGAAACCTCCTTTGATCAGAGCATAAATTCTACAAAAGGACAGTTCCCATCTTAAAACATTTTTGCAGGAATGGTTTATGATGGTTATTAGTAGAAGAGAGGCAAGGTGAGCATCCAAAATCCTCAAGGACATTCACAGCAAAGGGAAGAAAACATGCCTATGAACAAAGAGAATCGAGGTTTTTATAACTGATTGGAAAATCAAATGTTGGCCAGCAAGGAGTTCATGCAAAGGATCACAAGGAAAGAGGTAGATAAGTTCCACTGAGCATAAATTGAAGATCCATTGAAACAAGAAATGAAGGTGAGAGACCTCCTTGATGAAAACAGGCAGAAGTTAAAAAATGATATTAGAGGATGACTTACATCGTTTGACAAGACAACACTATTTCACTGCACCAAAGGGAGAAATTCTAAAGAGTATCAGTATGAAGGAGCCCAAAATTTCAAAGTACAGTAAAAGGTATTCAAAATGGTCAAAAGAATGAGATCAGGAGGTTAAGTGTCAAATAAGAAATCAAATTGAGCATGAGTTCTACTGTTGAGTAATTAAGGTGTCAAACTCCAAAGGAAGCTTAAGAAGATTAACAACACTGTGTTATGGCACCTATAGCAAAAAGAAGTGGCCAAGGGGAGGTAATGACAAACTTGATCAAAGAGACTAAGGTCCCTGTGTAGGACAGACTCATTATACCTCTGGAAAATCAGTAAGAAGAAGGGTTGATATGATAAAAGATCATTTTTATGTTTAGGTCACCTCCTGCAAAAGAAAAGAAGATATCAGTGACAAAGTGACAAAGTAAAACTCAGGACATTAGCAAAGTGGGATTTTAGTTTTAATTTATTGGTTCTAAGGGTATAAAGGCACCACATTCATCACTCAAATCATCTGTCATATGCAAAAGGGGAGAGAAAGCTTTCAAGTAAAAAATCAGGGTTTCTGGCAAAGTTTCGGGCAGGAGAAGCCCTGGCATATACTCCTGTAAAGCTGTGCTACGCGCCTGTGGATGTTCTCTGTGTAAAATGAAATAGGGCACTACACTCCTATAGAAGTGCGCTACGCATTTACCGCGTGCAGGACTGCCCGAATGACTTGCCCGGGCACTATGCATAGGGCGCATTCAGCACTACCCTTTCTGCATGCAGGCCTCACCTAACGGTCGTTTAGGCTCTGCCGCACTACGCGCTGGTGCGTTTAGTCTCTACCCAGGAGAGACCCAACTGTGTTCAGGCACTGCCCAGGGGAAGACCTGACTATGTTCAGGCTTTTCCATGCTATGTGCTGGGCCGTTCAGGCCTCGTCTGACACCATGCAGGCTCTGCCACGCTATGCATTGGGCCGTTCAGAAACTGCACGAAGACCCGACAACCGGTGATGTGCTCCTGTGCTACACGCTGAGCTAAGAAGTTTTTAAAGTCGTTGCAAGCCCTCAAAATGCTCAAGACCTCTCTAAATTATTGCTTGACACGTCTTGAAGTTTCTATAAGAGGTATTTTAGTTTTTCTACCCCCTCTCATGCTATTTTAAAGGTCAAAATTAACAAGAAATGTAAAAAAAGAAAAACCCTAAAGTGAGAGATAAGTTTGGTCTCCATTCTAAGAAGTGGCTCCTCTACAAAATAAACCTCTCCATTTGCACAACTAGCCTTCACACTGCCAAGCCTTGACACTACTGTCTCCTTACCATCCCACTCACCCTCTCCATATCATTTCACCAACAGTATAGGGTTTTGATTTCAAAGCAAGAGTAAGGATAAAATGCCTAGAGAAGGCAGTGTTGACAGTGGCGAGGGAGGCCAAAGGCCTAGGGGAACATAGATAAATGGTGGGAGAGCAAACAGGTTTGAGCCTTTGAACACCAAAGAGTTGACAACCTCCCCTACCACAGTTGCATATTTCCAAGAGGTAGGATGTTATGATTTCTGTGAAAAAGTACAAAGAGTCAAAAGTCACCCTAAGTTGACCAGATTTTTCATCCTAAATAAATGTCTTACGACACTCAATAATAAAAATCTAGACTCCCCTCCTTTGTTGCCCTCATTTTCCTTTTATGGTTGTGAGCCTTCCTATAATATTCCAAAATTAGCATGCAGCTAATTGGAATATTGATTTTTTTTATTTGCACACAGGAGATGAATAAATGGGCAAGGAGGCCCATGCATAATAAAAATATGAATAAAATCCATCATAATGTGAAAAGGGATCATCATAAGAGCTGGATTTCACACCCTCATGTGTGAAGGAGGACATTTGCATGTGGACAAGGTCAAGTTTTACCAAGTCAACAACGTTGGGATAGGAGGTGGAAATCATCTTAGGAGACAACAAAGAGATAGTGGGAGGAAGTTTCCTTGGTGGAGGAAACCGTAATGAGTGGGACCCATTGAGAGAGGTCTTCCATTTTTATAAAAGGAGGGCAAGGTAGCCATAGGAAGACATGTTATGGATTATTGATTTTATGGTCTAGTTAGACTATTTTTCATTCTCTTGTTGTTTCACAGAGTTGCTGTGTTGCTTAGCACAAGGAATTCCTGTTTAGGAATTCCTTCTCCTTTCAAGAGAGGCATATTGAAGGATCTTGTACTTCATTTCTACACATTCATGCTTAAGGCCAAGCCACCTCCTTCAGCTACAACGTTATTTCTATTGAAGTATAACATTGTGTTGCAGGGTGTTGCAGTGGAGGTTTCACAACACCACTTTTGGAGCCGATTTTTTAGAGGAGGAAGCTTTCCTTCCTTTGGGAGATTAGTGAGGAAGATTCTGGAGCTTATTTTAGATCTTGGCACTTGGCTAATACATTTTCTATCTCCTACAGTGCAATCCCTCTCCTTGAATGCGTTATTTTCAGTGTGCAATTGCAGTAAGGGTTTGCAGGTTGTTTGGAGGGTGAGATCTTCAATGTTAGGATCAACCTTTCACTTGGAAGATCCATTGGAGGAGGTTTTTTCAGCTTATTCATCAAATTCATCCATCTCCATCCAGTTCTAGAGTTGCAGCTACTACTCGGTCCCAAGACTGCAACTTCGACATTTTGTACTTTTTGCATATTTTAGGAAATCCTTTCCGGATTGTCTTGAATTTTTTTTTGGGAGTCTAGATCTTCACTCCCAACATTGTATGGGCCCTATATTTGTATATTTGTGTATTGACACTCCCTAGCAAAATTATCTCTAAATAAACTGTGCTGTCATAGCCTTGGGTATTTTCTATGTAGCAGTGATCTTCATTTTCCATGTACATGTTCTCTTGAGGCTTGTTTTGCCTGGCTTGAGTGATTATTTCCTCAAGGATTTGTATACATTTTCTTCTATGATCTTAATATGATGGCTATTTGGATCTTCTTACATTTTATGTGTTGATGTATCACTGCTCTTTCATTATTGTGTTCAAATATTTCCGCATTCTCATTTTGGGATATTACAGTGGTATCATAGCATAATCTTGGCTCAGCTTGTGGAATCTCAGCCAATATGCTATCTAGAAGACAAGAAGAAGAAAATATGAACAGAAAGAAGACTCCATTCTTTGGAGGAAGAAAGGAGGATAAACTTCCAAAGTTTCTATCTCAAACTTTGCAGAGAGTTCATGAAGATCTTAAGAAGATGAGGAAGGAGATGTGTAGAGAATCTCCAAGAGGGTTTGAATTTGAAACAAACTCTAGATTTTAACATAACGAGTGTAAGCATGCAGCCACACACTATGATTCAAATCGTAGTCATATGCCCAGATTTTCCATGAGAGAGATGGAAGAAGAAGGAATGACTAGGAGGGAAACTCTTAATGATTTTCTGCAAGAGTATGAGTCTCAAATTCAGAAGTTTAGGGATCATATCACTTTTCCAGAGTTTTGCAAGATCAAGGTGAACAGAAGCAAGCAACATGATAGATTTTTTCTATCTACTTTTGATGGTTCACCTACATGTTCAGCCAAAGCTTGGGTGGAATAACTAGACACCTTTTTGCAGTAGCACCAAATTTCTAAAGATGAAGCCATCAAAGTCGCAGCGCTGCATTTTGGAGGTAAGACCTATGCATGGTGGATATTTGAGTCTTTTTATTTGAAGAATGAAAATACTTATTCTTATGCTAGGTTCACTAAGACATTAGTGGAAATATTTGATGGAAAAATTTCTGAAACACATGTGGTGGAACCAAACAAATCCAAGCAAACAAAAACCTTGCATGTGATGGAGGAAACTATAAACTCAGATCCAATTCAGAAAACCATGGAGGAGGCTGACATCTTGCATCATACCTTGTTAGAGGCAAGGCCTCTATCTCATATTCCTGAACAAAAGGGCATGGAGATCCATTTTTCAAAAGAGGATCCAATTCTTGGGAGGTTTCCCATACATGTTGATGAGGATGAGGGCAACAACGCTGTCATGTATAGAGTTTATCTAGCACCCCATGCAGAGGAAGAGGGATCTCTTGCTCCAACTAGAGGGATTCTTGTATCATTGCAAGGAATTCCCCAGGATCTCACATGTGGAGATCAAGGCACAACTCATGATTTACATGTGCCATTGATGATAGGGTGTGAAACTATGGAGATAAAAGGAGGAGATAGGGAGGATGACCAGCATCATGTAATGAGGAGCACACACCCATATCTATTTCAAGAGGTTGAAACACCTAATAAGGAGACTGGATTGTGCAGTGAGAGGAGGGACAAATCTTTCCATTCACATATTTAGTCTACTCTTGATCTTGATGCCTCATTGTATGGAGGCATTTCACCCAGGAGACCACCAGATCAGCAGAGGAGGATGGATGCTTCACATTTTGAGGCACCACTCATTTATTTCATAGGAGTGGAGACCTTGGGAGAGCTGGGTACAATGTTGGGAGTCTTGGGTAGACTCAAGGAGGAGGGAGATATTCTCCCAACATCATCATTTCCTACTCTCACTTCAGATTCTGCGCTGTGGCAGGAGCAGCATGGGAAGGATAGCAGCCTTCCAACTTGCATCTTTGGCATGGGAGATGTCAAAGATAGTATAAAAATATGAAAGATGTTCTTATTTATAGTTCATCAGCACTGTCACTATGGAGGATAGATCCATATTGGAAATCCCAGTTGTTGGTGGATTATTCCAAGGATCTTTCTACTTGTATGATATTGGATGACCAGTTGCATGAGGAGGGATATTCAGTTAGATATGGGGTCATATACTATCATGGTAGGATCTTCTTATCTAGATCTTCCAAGCTCAAGGAGAAGTTGCTACAAGTAGCTCATAAATATTTCCTTTTCAGCCACACTTATTCTATGAGAGCATACCACACCATCATGGAGGTGTACTTTTGAGAAGGCTTTGAGGAGGAGATATATCAACATATGAGGAGATGCATGGATCATGTAGAGATGGAGGAGATACATAAATCTTTAGGGTAGTTATCACAGCCACCTCTTTTCTCTTTGAGGATGAGAGGGGACTCATCTATGAGCCACTCCATTTGCATGAGAAAAACATATGGTAAGGGTATTTCTTGTTTGCATAATGATTTGTATAATGTATATGTGCAACCCTTAACTATACATGTGTAGGATATTGCTCAAGGAAGGAGCATTCTTCCTTCTAGACTTCATGGTCTTCTTGAGGCCATGAAAATTTTTGATGGCCACTCCCTAGAAGGACATGGTGAAGATATATCTATTGGAGAACATGCTTACTTGACACCATACATCATACACTTTCTCCAAACTTGTGAGGAGATTGGGACAACAAGCAAGTGGTTGAGAAGCCACAACTTATGTCATCCTCTGTTGCAGTTGAGGGTCAAACTACACTGGTTGTATATGAGGGACCATTGTCCTTGTCCATTACTACATATGGCAGCAATTATGATTCTCATTATGGTTCCCTATGTTGCTGTTATTTTTATTTTTCTTGGGAGCATGATTGGAGGAGAGACACATTGGTGGGATGTGTCCTTGGGGGAAGTAAATTCCCACACTTTTTGCATTGCATGTTCCAAGGGGAGCATGGGAAGTGATATGGCCACCACAGTAAAACACTTGTTTCTTATAGAGGTGGGCCATGGGATTGATTGGATGCCATATGATGGTGATTTCCAACTCATCATATATGGAATGATTTGGGCCAGCATGTTTCATAACGTTGGAGAGGAGATCTTTGGAGATCAAATATTCTTCTTTCCACTTGAGGGCAACATTATTGCAACCCAAGATAAAAAAAACTCTACACTTATCATGAGTGGAGAGAATGACAATGTGGGGTAGGCTACTTTGTCTACCATATTCATATTTTCAGCCCACCTACATTGCAGGAGCCAAAGGTGGAAGAGGATTTTCAGGAGCTGCCATGTTGGGAGGTAACTCATTTTGTATGGATGGTTGCTTGGGGATGGAGGATCCACATGAGAATAATGTTTCCCAATACATTTCAAATCCCATACCTCAAGAGGGCCTCTGAACAGCACCTTGTTGCCTTCTTGAGTACTCTACTTATTCATGATGATAGCTATTTAGCTAACTTGCATGCTTGGGAGGGGCAATATAGAGATTCATTGATGAGACAACATCTCATTCCTTGGAGTAGAATATCATATGTGGATCCTACAGCAAGAGGAGGGGACACTTATCAGTTCTATCCTTGCAGTTTCTTGAGGACAAACAACATTTGGGAGGGGAGGACTGTAATATTCCAAAATCAGCATGCAGCTAATTGGAATATTGATTTTTGTTATTTTCACATAGGAGATGAATAAATGGGTAAGGAGGCCCATGCATAATAAAAATATGAATAAAATCCCTCATAATGTGAAAAGGGATCATCATAAGAGATGAATTTCACACCCTCATGTGTGAAAGAGGAAATTTTCATGTGGACAAGGTCAAGTTTGACCAAGTCAACAGCGCTTGGATAGGAGGTGGAAATCATCTTGGGAGACAATGCAGAGATAGTGGGAGGAACATTCCTTGGTGGAAGAAACCGTAATGAGTGGGACCCATGGAGAGGGGGATTCCATTTGTATAAAAGGAAGGCAAGGTAGCCATATGAAGACATGTTATGGATTATTGATTTTATGGTCTGGTTAGACTATTTTTCATTCTCTTGCTGTTTAGCAGAGTTGCTATGTTGCTTAGCACAAGGCATTCCTATTTAGGAATTCCTTATCCTTTCAAGAGATTCCTCTTGAAGGCTATTTTACTTCATTTCTCCACATTCATGCTTAAGGCCAAGCCACCTCCTTCAGCTACAACATTATTTCTGCTGAAGTATAACGTTGTGCTGCAGGGTGTTGCAGTGGAGGTTTCACAACACGACTTCTGAAGCCTATTTTTCAGAGGAGGAAGCTTTCCTTCCTTTGGGAGATCAGTGAGGAATATTCCGAAGCTTATTGCAGATCTTGGCACTTTGCGAATACATTTTCTATCTCCTATAGCATGATCCCTCTCCTTGACTGCGTTATTTTCAGTGTGCAATTGCAGTAAGGGTTTGCAGGTTGTTTGGAGGGTGAGATCTTCACTGTTAGGATCAGCCTTTCACTTGGAAGATCCATTGGAGGAGGTTTGTTTAGCTTATGCATCATCTTCAGCCATATCCATCCAGTTCTAGAGTTGTTGCTGCTACTCAGTCCCAGGACTTCAACTCTGGCATTTTGTACTTTTTGCATATTTCAGGAAATCCTTTCCAGATTGTCTTGAAATTATGTTTGGGAGTTTAGATCTTCACTCCCAACATTGTATGGGCCCTATATTTGTATGTTTGTGTATTGACACTCCCCAACAGTGGTATCTCTAAATAAACTGTGCTGTCATAGCCTTGGGTATTTTCTGTGTAGCAGTGATCTTCATTTTCCATATACATGTTCTCTTGAGGCTTGTTTTGTCTGGCTTGAGTGATTATTTCCTCAAGGATTTGTATAAATTTGCTGTTATGATCTTAAAATGATGGCTATTTGGATCTTCTTACATTTTATGTGTTTATGTATCACCGCTCTTTCATTATTGTGTTCAAATATTGTTACATTCCCATTTTGGGATATTACACTTCCCTAGCCTTGGCCCACCTCATAACTGTGTTGCACATGTGACCACTAGCCCCTATAAAGACGGTGATATCCTCCATGATCTCCATCACTACTACAATTACTCTCCACTTCCTCTATCATGTGTGCATTTAATGCACCACTTCCTCCATCACTTCATCATTATTTCTCCATGATCTTGCATTTATTCCTTCACTATCTCCATCATCTTCCTCATTATTTCTCTATGATATCCACATTTTCTTCATTATTATGGTGCTCCACTACTCAATAATGCTAATCCATGACTCAATTAACCATCATTCACACTATAGAGGTGGATTTTATTCATATACTGGGTTTAATGTGTCCCTCCACCCTTTTGTTTACTTAAAAAAATAAGAAAAGTAAGAACTCTAATATTCCAATTAGCTGATGGAAAATTTGGAATATTACAATCCTCCACACCAAAATGTTTCTTGTCCTCAAGCAACTGCAAAATTGGATTGTGTGGAAATCCATCTCCCTCCCAAGTGGCATCCTCATATGGAATATTTCCCCATCTACTCTAATGTGTTATGAATCCCTAGCTCCATAGTTGCCTCTCTAGAATATCTAGAATGGCCTCCAGCTGTGTAGCTAGACACCTCTCCTCATCAATGAGTCCCTAAGTGGCAACCATATGTTGTCCAAGAGCCTCTCCTATGCATGAGATATGTGAAGTGTAGTGGTTCCTTCCCAAGTGGAAAGTCCCAAATCATAAACTATCTCTCCAACCCATGTTACATGGCGTAGGTTATGTCTCTCCATGATCCAAGCCTTAGCCCTGGTGGCCTTGCTTTCTATAAACATCATCTCAACACTATGAAAAGTAGGAAATAGAGATATATGTATTGACATGTCAAATTTCAAACCATACTCTCCCAATAGCAGCCACTGCAGCAATGCCTCTTGCTGCCACACCACCTCATCATCATACCAAGTATGGCGACCATACTCTCCTAACAGCCAATGCAGCAAGGCTTCTTGTTTCCATCCCACATCATCATTATGCAAGGTATGGGAGAATGTCAATCCATATTATCCCAAGAGTAACTAGTGCAATAATAACTCTTGCCGCCACCCCACATCATCATAATGCAAAGCATTAAGAAATGATATATTGATTGACATGTAGAATGTCACACTAGACCAACATAGCCAGGCTTCCTGCTGCCACATCATATGAGTATCATGCAAAGTACCAAACAATAACATAGTCATTGACATGTGATATGTCATGTGATGGCCAAACACTCTCAAAAGTAACCAACGCAGCCATGCCCCCAGCTACTACATCTCATCACTATGGTGCAAGGTGGGAAACAATGATATACCAATGGGCATATAAAATGCAATGTCTTGGAAATAATCTCCCAAGAGTAGCCAGCGCAACCATGCCTCCTACTGCTACATCACCTCAGTACTGTACAAGGCATGGAACATACCATTCTAAAATTTTGGGTGGTAACCATACTCACCCAAGAGTAGCCAACACAACCATGCTTCATGTTGTCATGTGTCATAGATCTGCAAGTAGTTTTTTAGCCACTTGATGATTATCTCCCTCTGTCAATCCACCTATGGGTGATGACTCATACAATGTACCAACTTGGTACCCACCAAATGGAGAAGCTCCCTCCGAAATCTTCTCATACAATAATTGTCCCCATCACTATCTATGGCCTTAGGAAGAGCATGAAGCATGAAGACATCCTCAAAAGATAATACGATCATGGGTGAAGATATAACTGTGTGAAAATGTCGAAGCAATGTGCATACCTCAATAATTGATCAATGTTGACAATACCATCCTCCACAATCTGATGAAAATATTTGCACTCCATGATATTTCGAAGTGCATCCTCCTTAAGGTATCTCCATGAGAACCTCTCTATGATGGCTCGGTAGAACCTATGAGGTTCTCAATATGATGCATGCAGAAACTTCTCTTTGAGCTATGAGGTACTCATCAAGAATGCTTTTTCTTGATAATGGAAAATTTTATCCATCACATGATGTCTACCATCTACCATCCACCCATGCAATGCTTCATAAGTGAAGCGGTCATCAGAATTCTAAAATAATAACTAGGCCTTCAAATCATCACAGCTCCTCAGTTACAGTACTGCTGATCTCCATGATAGTGCATCTGCTGTCTCATAGCCCTCTCCATACACAATGTTGAACCCATAGTCTTGCATTGTACTGATACACCATTGCTGCCTCTTCTCCAACTACTGCTCCTCCTCAAAAGATGCCAGAGACTATGGTGGTTTGTCTTCACCCAAAATCTACTGTTAATAAAAAACTCTCGGAATTTCACCAATGCATGCATAATGGCCAATATCTCTTTGTCATAAATAGAATACAACAACTCATGCGACAGTAATTTTTGATTCTTGAAAGCTATTTTATAGCTTCCCTGCATTAGGATTGTGCTAATCCCATCCTTAGAAACTTCAAACTCCAACACAAAGTGTTGTGTGCATATCAACAATGTAAAACTGGGATAGTTATACATCTTCTCCTTGAACTATTCAAGGGTCCTCTGGGCAGTGATAGTCTTCTACTCCAATCAGCAATGTGCTCTAACCCTTGGTCATGCAATATCCCTGATGGCATGATCCCACAGATCTCAAGATGATGTGCTGAAACAATTTGGGATGGAAATGTTTGCATACCTTGGATCAGTTGATGCTTGGGAACATCTTGCAAAGCTACAAGAGTTCCTCCAACTAGTGCAATTGCTTCTCCAACTTCTAGTGATGGTGATGGCTACTCCTCTACTAGTGCTGGTATCTACTTCCTCTTCCTCATGCACCTGTTGAATCGTGATTGGGACTCTCAATGTTGAATGCTCAAGACCATCTTGCAAATATGAAAGTGCTCCTCCCATTGATGCAAGTACCTCTACTGCAGCTGGTGGTGGTGGTAGTTGCTCTTCTCCCAGAGTATCAGTGTTGACATCTTGCTCCTCATATACTTCTTCATCAATGTCGGAAAATGTCTGAATGGAAATTGCCTTCGATTTTCTTCTGTCAAACCTATTTACCAATATTTGAGTGAACTCTGCATACGCAGTCACTCTTTCATGTTTAAATTTTTTGAACCACCAGTCATTTGCTTCACCCTCAAGATGTAGTTTTGCAATCTAAATATCTTCCTTTTCCTGTAATGGGTGTAGCTGGAAGAATGCACCTAACTTCTCCACCCAATATTTTTCTTTCTTTTGGATGACCCATCAAATGTAGGTAGAAAGAATCTATTCTGCAAATGTCCTCTTCTTCTATTACTGCTACGGGGTCTCTAGTTCTCTTTAATCTAGTAAAACTGTTGGAAAGTTAGATTCTCTTTGAATGCTCTAGATTTAGATTTTATATACAATATAATCACTAAGAGTCTCATGCTCTAAATATCCTCCATCTCCATGCCATTCATTTCCTTGTGCAAGGAAAGTGAGCATAGTAGGGCATTGTGGAACTTTATGTACCGCCGGTTTCTTATACTACTGATAGGAAGTGCTTGAACCTTCTCCATTTTGAAACCCTCTTGAGGTTCAATTTTTCCTTTCCCTTCTAATTTCTTTTATCTCCATGGTGAGATCCTACATAGATCTGAAGAAAAGTGTGGCAAAAATCAATCCTTCCACCATTGAAGACTTCTTCTTTTTCTGATTCTTCTTTTTATTCTTCTGATGTCATGAAATTCCCACAAGAAGAACCAAATATCATGCTATGATACCACTGTAATATCCCAAAATGGGAAAGACAGGAATATAGAACATATGCACAATTCCAAATAATAATAAAACATATAAAACTGGAAAAATGACGGAATAAATCAAAACCTCATACATATGAGCAGAAAAAACTAAGCCATATCATTATGTATCAACAACAAATGAATATACACAGTGCTCCAAAAAGGGATGCGCTCAAGCCATCCAAAGATGGTTGAAACAACTCTACAAAAACCTAGCACTGGAAAGTAAAAAATGATGTTGTTGCTAGAAAATACTACTGCTGGGAAGAATATCTATGTGTGAGAGGCCACTGGAGTGCTTATAAATATCCTGGATTTTAACCACAGACTCTACCTGTAAAAAACAGAAAAACCGAGAAATGGTTTGGCCCGATTTTGAGTTTGGAATTTCGACCCTTTTTGGGTTGCACACTGCACCCCTGCTAGCTGAGTTATGAACTCCCTAGAGACAACTACTGATTTGGGGCTGAAATAATGATCTATCTGCTACAATAGAATCCACTCAGCTCAATAACTAAAAGGTTGGTCCCTTCTCCCGATCCCAAGCTGAGAAACTTAGGATCTAACTCCTCCACTGAATATGCAGCTGCTGCATGCACAATTGTTGGGTAATATTGTGCTCTTTAGGAGGGATGATGATGTATCCAGATAATAGATAATAAAATTTTGATCCTAGGTTACTGAAGTGAGTCCCATAGTGAAGGATTAATCATTCACAAGATTCCAAGCTGAGTTTCTTGGAACTTCCTCTTCTCCTCAAACCCTCAATGCATAGTTACGCAATTACTATAGGAAATGTTGCTACACAGGAGAATATATAGATGGCCTAATGCTAGATATGATAATGAACTCTCGGAAGATTGCAATGGATCCATAGTGTGAAGGGATAATCCCTCCATAGGTTTATCAGCTAAAGTACTAATAACAACCTTCCAACTCTCAAACCCAAGTTCAAGAATGTGTAATTCCTATAGCTGGAAATGCAGATGAGAGTGGATGAAAGTGGCACTAATTACCAGATGATGAATGCTACCCAAGACTCACCTTCCTAGATTAGGCACTCGAAGTCCCTCATGGGTAAGGGTGGGATTCCAGCTCGGGAACACCCGATGCTAAACACCACAACTGACTTAGCTAAACAACTTAAGCGGCCAAATAAATGTCTTATGACACTCAACAATAAAAATCTAGACTCCCCTCCTTTGCTACCCTCCTATTCCTTTTATGGTTGTGAGACTTCCCTAGCCTTGACCCACCTCATAACTGCACTGTACATGTGGCCACTAGCCTCCATAAAGACTTTTCTATCCTCCATGACCTCCATCACTACTGCAATTACTGTCCACTTCCTCCATCATGTGTGCATTTAATGCACCACTTCGTCCATAACTTCATCATTATTTCTCCATGATCTTGAATTTATTCCTCCACTATCTCCATCATCTTTCTCATTATTTCTCCATGACCTCCACCCTTTCTTCATTATTATGTTGCTCCAATACTCCATAATTCTACTCCCCTACTCAATTATCCCAAATTCACACTATAGAAGTGGATTTTATTCATCTGTTGGGTTTATGGGTCCCTTCATCCTTTCATTTACGTAACTAAATAATAAAAGTAAGAACTCTCACATTCCAATTAGCTGATGGAAAATTTGGAATATACATTCTTCTTCTGATCCAATTTTAACCTTATTAGTCTTCAATGGTTGTGTGATATCTGGAATCTCTATCTTTGGTCCATGCACTTCACAGTTCCCTTCTGATTCAATTATGTTGATGTTTCAAGGGTCTTCTTCTTATTCAACAGTAGTATTATAACATTCTAGTGCATATTCTATCTCTGTAGCCCAACTAGGCTGCTTCCATGTCTATGCCTGGGCATTCATCCTAAAAAATAAATGCGAATATAAACCCATAAACGAAGTCAGCCCAATTCATAGTACCATGTTGCAGTTCTGTTTCTAGGTACCAATTCATAGGAATTGTCTCTAATGTGTGAATAAATCCATGTACCCATTCCTGCTATGGAATATCCTTCGATGATGTAATGGATAACTGGATATGCTCTCTAGGGTCAGTTTAACCATCATCTTTATTCTACACTTCTATTTCCACTTGTCCAAACCTTATCCACATTAATCTTCAAAATTCTTGCTAATATCCTATATTTTTATTCTATGTGCCCCACCATCTAGTAGGGGTAGATATTAGGGCTATATCTAAAGCTAAAATTATTTGATCTTCTGGTACCAACTCTTCATAATCATTAATAAAATCTTCTACATTACCCAAACTATCATAATAAGACAGGTTACATACCTCAAATGTCATAAAACGAACTACCTTCATTATTCTTGCACAACACTTTGTGGATATTTCATGCAATCTGTTCTACGAATTCTCCAATTCTTCTTATGAATCTGATGTGCAGGTACTATCATGATCCCCACTTAGCTTTCCATTTGTAGTAGATTATTATAATCTTCTTCATTAGCTGAAAATTGATAAATGTTATCAATGTATGTTGCACTATATTCTTCTTTGATTGGCTCTGTATATCTTACCCCTTCTGACGGATCTAAAGGAACAATCACCCTCATATTGTTTCCTTAAAATATCATTTGCCTCTTTTTCAGATTGATTATGGCCATATTGTCCATTGTCCAATCAATTCCAAGCAAATCAGGATAAGGATTACTATCATCAACAATTTATGTTACTTCAAAATCAACAACAATGTGAAATCCATCTGTTGGGAGGTATAAATGCTAGATTTACACCCACATTTAAATTTTCAATCTAGGGTCGTAAGACTTAGAGACGTAACACAATATATGCTAGAATACAACCTCATGGATTTGTAAAATAAAAGTCCTAAAAACAATTTGAAAAGGAAATCATTGAAGAAAAGACATTCCAAAGTAAATGCACTGTAACAAATAAAGAATGCAAGGCCTCTTAAAAGACCACTGCTATACTGCAAATATGGAAAGCATGAAGAAAATTCAATTTCAACTATTTTAACATCTATACTTAAAATTCTTCTTTTGAATGATGTTGGAAAGGAATCATATGTGCATGGAAGTATTCAACCTAGAATTTTAAATCATTGAACGAGGATATCTTTAAGAGTGTTGTTGGGCACTTTAATTATGTTAAAAATGTGCTCAAACTAATATGATATTTGAATAAATGGTGTTTTCTTAAAACACCAAGATAAATTCCATGTAATGATTTGAGTTGCTTACAAGTGCCAAACAATATGAATGGCAAATCGAATGAAATCCTTATTGATCTTATACTATTTTTTCCCCATCTTGAATCCCTGCAAACTAAAAATATGTTCTGTTATATAATAAAGAGAACATGGTAATTAGTGAAAACGAGAAAAGAAGCACTTGTTATCTCTACTCTAGTTGCTGGAACAAAAATAGATTAACAATATCGTTAAATTTACTAATCAGACCTGTGCAATTAAATATAAAACATAAAGGAAACCATGAAATGGAAAAATAGAATTTAAAGCACACCACACAATTCAAGAAATGAAACACAGTCAAATGAATAAAATGCAATGAAGTAATCACACTAACACGAAATAAAATGTTAAGGGATAGATAAATCCTAAGTAGTCTGGGTAACGAACTGGTTGATGGGCCCGAACAACCACCTCGATCTCACTGTAAAAATTAAATCAACACACCATCTCAGAAATTCGAAATAGCCTATAAATGTGAATTGAATGCAGAATCATACTACTACTGATATCAAATCACATGAATGCTAAAAAATTAAATGCTGGGCTCCAGTGGTCCCCTCTAGGGATCATTCCACTGGGTCCAAATTCTTCTCAATGCAAAATTAAAATCCAGTATCTACAAATAATGTAATGTACAGGTTGAATATGTGTAGCCTAACGTTCTTCTGTAATCCCCCACTCCCCTTATCAATGTACAATTATCGCCCTTATATAGCAGCAGTGCTGCTCTGATTAAATGGATCGACTGTTTACATAGAATATGAATTTAGGATTTTTGGTTTATACAAATTAGTTGAAATTGGAACAAGAATATTCTCTTTCCAATCTCAGCTTCTGGAAGTAATTTTACCATTGCATAGCTGGTAGAGGCAACACATAGCTGGTAGGCTCGAGTCCGTCATCATCCTTATCACAATCCTTTGAAAAATTGTTCTTCTGACCTGGCACATAGTTGGGACCAATGATAAATATATGTGTGCCTTCGTTTTGCCGCAATATATTACCAACGCTATGTTTTGGAGTGACCCAAATCGAGAGACTTTGATGTTGTTTGTTTCTTTTAGGGTTCCGGCCAATCATGGAAATTCAAGAGATGCAAAAGGGCACACAAACTACAACCACATCTTCAATCATGTCATTGTCTGTATGTGGTCAAATTTCTACATGAATTTTTTGAAGAAATCACCATCACTTGAGATGCAAAGATGTTGAATGGGTACAATAAAAGTCATAGGATTTTTTTTTTTGAAGAGCCTCTAAGGTTGGCACCCTTGAGTGATGGAAAATATCACACTAAGCAAGCTTGAAAACAAATTTCGTAGAGCATAACCCTTTTTCACCTATTTCTTCGGAAGAAATCAGAACATCATGATATGTTGCCTTTGTTGTTAACTAGACCATCTGGGAATATGTTGCCACAATAATTCCTCACGCCATAGTGACATACGAGTAGTTCCAGTGGAAAATTAAACAGGGAAAATAGTGCACTTCTCGACAATTCTTACATTAGGATCAGGCATTGATACAACAATATTAGGTATAATTTATTTCAAAGATTTCTTGACAATGATTATAGAAATTCACCAATGATGGCCATTACCATAAAAATGATATTGTGTGGGTGTTTTTCAACAATATTTGCACACAATATCATATTTAGACTTGGTAAGAGGTGAAAAATGTAGTTCTCAATCTTTGTCATTGAATTCAAGTTGCTGCTTTTGTTCATGAGATGAATCCGTACTCAAATAGGTTTTAGGAAGCATTCCTGCATGGCTGGTATGAAGACTTCTTAGTACATGACTTATTCATTTGCCACCAAGAAGGCATATTATTAATGACATTTACACACAAAACACTCTTCAAAGTAATTAACAAGAAGAATTCTTAATTTAATAACTATTGTCTCTAAATTCCTCTAACTATCAGCTTAATAAGATAATAATACTAGTCACAAGCATAAAGTTAATTGATAAAAATTGTAAAAATATGGAAAAAAGGGAGTGCAACACCATAAATATCTATTGTGACACTTGATAGTCTTCATATAGGAAAGTTGTTTTGTTGATTTTCCAATCTTAACTAAATATTTGACCATTGTAGCTTCGGGTTACCCATTATTTCCCATGTCTTCTTTGTCAAAAAATTAGCATCAGAACCCAAATATAGGATAACCTAATCCATTTCATATTCTCCCATTTATGCACTAAGTCTCATATTTTTTCCAGTTCTCTTCTGTAAATGTACATTATTAACGACACGCATCTCACTTTGCAGTGATTCTTTTGATGTGTAGAAATCTATCAATTCCTGAAGTCCTTCTACAACCTTTTGATCTCTTAACAACTTCATACAACTCTGCAAAAAAAATCTCAATAAACCTGCTTGATTTGCTGAACTGTGTGTCATAGCTCGACCCTGCATTACAGCTTGGTTCTGTGTTAGAACTACTATCATGTCACAGTTACTAGGCCCTAGCTATGCAGTAGAAATCGAAGCTCCTGCATCCATAAAACTTTGCTTCACTTCCATAAAAACTTTATTTTCTCTCTGAACATCAAAAACAAGAACTTTCTCTAGATTATTTCTGACCCATGCACCTATATTTTCAAATTCCTTATTTCCATCGTCTTTATCACTTCCAATAGCAACTCCAATTCTGTGACTATATTAACACAAGGTTCATCAGTCCTTATTTTAACATTCATCATTTAGATGTTTTGTATGGGCTGCTGGTTCCTTTTCTCTTGCATTTACGCCATAAGTATAGGGAAGTGTTCAATTACATGACCAAAATATTTGCAGTACTTACATGTCATAGTAGGATTCTGGAATCTATTGCAAAATGACTTGCCTGGCTGAAGTTATAAAAAATGATCTATCCTCTTCCTCAACCATATCCACTTCATCGACCTGTTCCTTGATAACTATTGGGTCTTAGAATTTTCCTTAAAAAGGCATCCACTTTCACCATCATGTCCATTATATCACCTCCATTTCACCTCCATATCACTACTATTTCACTACATTCATCTCACTTTCATCATTATTTGGGTTATCCTTGTGTTTTCCAAACATTGTTAATTTCTAGTATTTTTAAGTGAATTTGTGATCAAAAGTTAGGAAATAATATGCATATACTTATACCTTAAAAGTGGAAAGAGTTTTGTGACATGTGTAGGTTCATTGAAAGCTTCCAAGGCCCTCTTATGTGGCTCCCAAAGATCAAATTCGAATTTTCTTCATGATATGAAGGATATTTGGAGGGATATTTGGCCTATGGTTAGAAAATTGGTTGAGAATACTATGAGTCAAAAGAGAAGAAGAAGTATCCTCATTAATGAGGAAGTTCCTTAGGAATTTGCATAAATAGGAGATCTCTCTCCTTTATTTGTAACTTAATCTTGTTAATCTTATCATTTTGTACTTTGTAATCTTGGAGAACTTGAATAAAGCTGTGAGGTTCCAAGGATGGAAGGAGATGTGAAGTAGGAGCTATCATGGAGCATATTAGAATGTAAGGTAGAGTAGCTTTTATTTTGTAATTTTTTTTTGATATTAGTTTTGATTCCATTCAAGTATGTCATTTCATTTTTATGTTGCTTTTATTTCATTGAAAGTTTAGTAGTTTAGATTTTCCATTTATGCAAGTTTAATTCATGCAAGTTTGTTCAACCGGTTGATTGTAGATTTACTTGACTGTGTAATCTTATGCTAACCAAATCATCTCAAGAAGGTGGCTCTGACATTTTTCAATTGGATTGTATTTGAATTATTTGGTCATATAGTAGTCTTAGTTTCCTTTTACATGCTTTGTCATTCTTTCTTAAATTAAATTTACAATTAGTTGTGTAATCCTATACTCGCTAAATCATCTCAAGAAAGTGAATTTTTCATTTTCCAATTGACTTGCATTTGGGTATTTGGTTATACAACAACATTTTTTTTTACTTGTCTTTGATTTCAATACAACAATTCTATATTAGAATGCAAGTAGATTAAATTTTAATGCCTGAATGTAGAATATATTTTCAAATTAATGCAGGAATGGTGTGATTAGGTTAGTTTTTAGTTTTCATAAACTGATCCCTAACATATATTGTGCACGTATATCTCACCTACGGATCTCGGATTGATAAGTTATGTTAGTAATCTAATACAAATTATTTTACTCAAAATTTTGGCATCGATGCCAAGGAGGGGTACATATGGATTAGTGTTAGTTTATATTTTCATTGTATTTGTTAACTTAGTTTCAATTCAATCACAATTTCATTTTTTCGTTATTAGATTAATTTTTCATTTTACCTAACAATTTCATTTTTTTATGCAATTTCATTTTCATTTTTTTTCCAACTAATTTATTTCATTTTTCTTAGAAATAATTTTTTTTAGTTTTTAGACTTTGATTAAAAAAAAAGCAAACAATTCTTTTATAATTAAATAGAATACAATAAAAGTCAACATTCATAAAAAATAAAAATCTGGAGTATGCTCCCCTCCTAAGGTTTATGTGAGGAGGATCATAAAAAGAATTTATATATAAAAAAAAAATTAAAAGAAAAATAAACATATCAAATTCCATTTTCTTTATTAATAAATTCTTTTTTTTAATAAAGAAAAATAAAAAATTTAACAATAATGGATTCAATTACTTGCAAAATAACACAATTTGAGGGAAACAACAAGAATTGAAGCTCCAATATTCTATGTGGTTGTTGTACCAATTCACATAAGGATGTTTTCCATTTGTTTTGTTGTTTCATATCTAGTAGAAATAGATTTTATTGACGGATCAATATTTCCAGAAAACACACCAATTTAGACACACGTTTTTGAAATGCAATTTCTTATCGCTTGAGGGTGAATAAAACCAAAACATGGGTTTTTCTAGGAACGGGGTACGTTAAATAACCCACAAATAGTTTCCTCAATTTCGCCACCTTTTGAGAGAAATTAGCGGTTCTTTGGAGCCTTAATGTTCAGACTTCGTGAGAAAAAATAGATTTTCAATGCATAGATAGTTGCGGCCATGATGGAAGGAGAAAATTCAAATTTTTATCTAAAGGAAGTACATCCGCTATGACCCAACCATGAAGCCCTACTCAAGCCTTCAAGGCAGCATCTCCATGCCCTGTGTGCCTACACAATAACAAAAAAAAAAAATTAACATTAAAAAAAACTTAAAAATTAAAAATAAAATGAAATTACTCCAAAAGTTCTGAATTTTCTCCATGCTTGCAACCTGCAACAAAAATAATTAAAGAATCGTGAACAATTTCAGAACTTTATATTATAATAATTGGTTATGAGATCCACTATTTGGGCAAAAAGGATGAATTCAAAATATATGTGAAATGATTTGGAAAATATTTTGCAATCTCATTTTCCTAAAAATATTGAATTTAGAGGAGAAAAAGGATGAATTCAAAAGATATGAAAAATGATTTGGAAAATATTTTAGAATCTCATTTTCCTAAAAATCTTGGATTTAATTTGGCCACTTGTCAAGTTTTGTTTTTTTTTAATAATTAAAATGTACAAATTTCATTAAATGATCTATTAGTAAGTCATTCAAATTGCATAGTAGAGGTCATGAGTTCAAATCTTGTGGAAATTGGAATTTGTTAATTCATCTAAAATTTTTACACAAAGCATCAAAAACCCAAAAAAAAAATGATGTGAAATTCATGATTGAAGTAAAGAGAGAAAAATTTGTTCTGTGGTCTATTTAAAAACACGAGATCTATACAATGAGAAAGCTATCATCAAAGTTTGAAACTGTAAAGAATGAAGAAATCGCTGAAAATACGCAACAGGTAACTTAAGGCACTAGTTTTGACACAGATATAAATTATTTTGGTTTTTTTCGTGAAATTGTTTTATTAGTACCAATTCTCAGTTTTTTTGTGTAAATGTGATAACCAAAGAGATTGATCACCTCTCTCTTTTGATAATCTTACATTCCATTGCATAAGAAATACTAGTTTGTTTTGTAGGTTCCAGGAGGAAGGACAAATGACTACAAGCGAACAATGTCTCTCTCAGAGACCACATTTCTTTTACAAGAACATGATCAGCAACAAAACATCAATTCATGAGCACTTGCAAGCATTTCATATGCCATCATCTCCATTACATCTATGTACTTCCAAAAAAAAAAATTCACCTCATTTTTCTTCATATTTTCCCTTCACATTCATTCTTCATTCACGTTCACCGTCCATTCGCATTCATTCACTTCCATCCACCCCTAACTCATGAATAAAAGTAATCAACTCACTTACATGATGATTAACTCCATTATCTTTCTCCTTTTCATGTTTATTTTCCTTTCAAAAAAAAATTCCGCTTCAAAGCAAACTGTATATCTATAGTCCTTTTGAGTTTTTAAAATCTTTTCAAAAAGTACCTTAAGGCTTGCATGCATTAATGGCAAGTTACCTTGCTGACAAACAATGAGAATACATTAATGTAATTTGTTTGACGGATCTTCTAGGTGGCTCAACATCGACAAATTTATTCGTACCTAGCAAGATATGCTTAGGCATATTGACTCTCATTTTCATCAATGGTGAGAAGTCTCTTGTTGATTAGTGGCATACATTAATGGCCACTAATTCAACAATTTCTTACTATTGTAAAATCTCTTTCGGTAATAATCACATATAATGGAACGTTGTCGACGCGTTTCGAACCAACCAGTGTGGTTCATCATCAGGACTAGGTGAGAGATCAGATCAAATCAATAAGCTTAAATAGATGTAGAGATGTTTAAACTAGCCGTTTTTTTAATGGCTAGTTTGACTTTTTAATAATTTAAAATGTTTTTAATAAGTAACGGCTAGTTCCTCCTACTTTTAAACCAATTAATAAATTTATTCATTTAGTTAATAAATTATTAAACTTATTAGTTTTAATTATTTAGTAAACATATTAGTTATAAATTTTTTTAATTTAAGTGAGAGGTTAAAAAATAAGAAAAGAAAAAGAAAAAAAAAATAAAATAAAATAAATAAATAAATAAAAAATAAAAATAAAAGTAAATAAATAAATAAATATAAATATAAATAAAAAATAAAAATAAAAATAAATAAAAATAAAAATAATAAAATGTAAATGTAAATAAAATATAAATCGAAAAATGAATATAGCAAAATAAAAATAAAATAATAATAGAATAAAATAAAAATAAAAAGAGAAAAATAAATAAATAAAAATAAAATATCAAACTTTCAAAAAATAAACTAAATAAATAAAAATAAAATAAAATAAAAAATAAATAAAAATAACTAGCTAAATAAATAAATAAATCCAATCAAAACAAAATCAAATCAAATAAAAATAAAATAAACTAAAATAAAATAAATAAAATAAAAATAAAAATATCTAATATCTAATAAAAGAAAAAATAAAAATAAAATAAATAAATAAACAAAGGCAAATAATTAAAAAAAAATTTAAAAAAAAATATAAATAAATAAAAAAATAAAAAATAAAAAAATAAAAATAAATAAATAAATAAATAAAATAAAAATAATAATACAAAAAAAAAATATATATATATATAATAATAATAATAATAATAATAATAATAATAATAATAAATAAATAAATAAATAAAATCAAGGACATAAGGCAGGAATCCAACACCTGCTAATGTTCCAACCATCATCTCTGTTGAGATTAAGGGGTCTTTTTTCGATTTCTAAGGCCTCTCTTAACTTACGATGATGGAAATGGTCAATCCTAGCAATGAACTTCGCCTCTTCAATGCAAATATGATGGTTAGTCTTTTCTGCATGTTCAGCTAGGGCAGATGAGCGGGATCTTCCATGCTTAATGTCAGTAGCATGTTCAGAAATTCTTTGATTTATAGAACGACCAGTTTCGCCAATGTAAGGCATCCCACAGGAACAAGGAATGATGCAGACACCTTTCCCATCCCTAGGGTCAATCGGGTCTTTAACCGATTTGAGAGAGCTGCGAATCGTGTTAAGGGGCTTGAAAAATGAAGACACCCTATGCTTCCTAAGGACCCTCGCAATTTTATCAGTGGTACCTTGAATGAATGGAAGACGTACACTGCGGGACCATTGACTAGGGTCTTTATTCTTTTTAGATATAGGACCTTTTGTTGCTTTAAGAAAAGCTTGAAGGCCTTGCGATCTACTATAACCATTTCTAAGAAAGACACTTAACAGATGAGACTTTTCCCCTTCAAGGTGAGACTCATCAGAGATCCTCAACGCCCTTGTGGCCAAGGTGTTTAGGACACCCAATTTTTTAGCAGGGAAATGGTGTGAACTAGCTTGAAGGTACTGCTCAGTATGAGTTTTCTTCCGAAAAACTTGATGGGAGAAAGAGCCATCATCTTTTTCAGAAATAAGAACGTCAAGGAAGGGAATGCTTCCATCTATTTCATGCTCCATGGTGAATTTTATGGAGCGTGATTGATCATTAAGATGGCGAAAGAAAATATCTAACTTATCTTCGCCATGCGGCCACACGACACAAGTATCATCAACAAACCTCTTCCAAATCTTTTAGTTTATTTTATTTTTATTTGATTTGATTTTGTTTTGATTGGATTTATTTATTTATTTAGCTAGTTATTTTTATTTATTTTTTATTTTATTTTATTTTTATTTATTTAGTTTATTTTTTGAAAGTTTGATATTTTATTTTTATTTATTTATTTAGCTAGTTATTTTTATTTATTTTTTATTTTATTTTATTTTTATTTATTTAGTTTATTTTTTGAAAGTTTGATATTTTATTTTTATTTATTTATTTTTCTCTTTTTATTTTTATTTTATTCTATTATTATTTTATTTTTATTTTGCTATATTCATTTTTCGATTTATATTTTATTTACATTTACATACATTATTTTTATTTTTATTTATTTTTATTTATTATTATATTTATATTTTATATTTATTTATTTATTTATTTTTATTACAATTTTTATTTATTTTTATTATTTATTTATTTTCTTTTTCTTTTCTTATTTTTAACATATATAAAATAAAAATTTATAACTAATATGTTTACTAAATAATTAAAACTAATAAATTTAATAATTTATTAACTAAATGAATAAGTTTATTAATTGGTTTAAAAGTAGGAGGAACTAAGCCGTTACTTATTAAAACATTTTAAATTATTAAAAAGTCAAACTAGCCGTTAAAAAAACGGCTAGTTTAAACATCTCTACATCTATTTAAGCTGATTGATTTGATCTGATCTCTCACCTAGTCCTGATGATGAACCACACTGGTTGGTTCGAAACGCGTCGACAACGTTCCATTATATGTGATTATTACCGAAAGAGATTTTACAATTTTATATGGATCACAGAAGCATAGATTCTAAAAATTTCTTACTATGTTTGACATAAGCAAATTCATTCACATAGATAAGAATTGGGCCAATGTGATAACGACATGAAGACTATCAGATCCATCATTATTCAGCATTTGTAGTAGACGTAGAAGATTCAACAAATTTAGTAGTAGTAATAAAGACTCACTTTCACAACTTCATCCACCATTTTCACGACCAATTGAAGAAGCATCAGCTCATATTTTTGTAGCAACTACATATGCACAACTTATCCATTTCATAGGTAAGTGAAAGTATATTATTTTCTAAGTTTTTATCATGTATTTCCTTAAAATTTTAAAGTTATAATTTTTGGAAAAACACTCCACAATATTCCTTTTCTCACTTCATAAATTCAAAAACCATCAATTTCGGGGAAGGTATATCACTCCATATATTTACATCTTATGCCACATCACTTTCATATCACCAAAATACAACTACTATTGCATTAATATTTAAAAAAATTATATGTTTTGTAAATCATCAAATTGATGAGCTTATTATATGGCTAAATTCTCATTTTTTTCAAGATATTTGGATGCAACAAAGAATAAACAAAGTATTGTTACACAAGAATCAATACTCATCAATTTTGGTTGTCACACAAAAACCAACCATAAAGATGAATGTTGCAATCCAATGTATTTCAAAGAAAACTTTGCAAAAAAACAATGAAGTTATCAAATGCTATGATAATGTAAAGTTAAAAAAGAATTAATACAAACCAAGCCCATTCAAAAGTAAGACAATGCAAAGATAAAATGAATCAATGTAATAGGTTGCATGAGGACATGCAACAAATTCAATTAGGGGGTATTTTGGGTCTTAGAATTTTCCTTAAAAAGGCATCCACTTTCACCATCATGTCCATTATATCACTTCCAATTCACCTCCATATCGCTACCATGTGAGTACACTCATCTCACTTTCATCATTATTTGGGTTACCTTTGTGTTTTCCAAACATTATTAATTTATAGTATTTTTAAGTGAATTTGTGATCAAAATGTAGGAAATAATATGCATATACTTATACCTTAAAAGTGGAAAGAGTTTTGTGACATATGTAGGTTCATTGGAAGCTTCCAAGGCCTTGTTATGTGGCTCCCAAAGATCAAATTCGAAATTTTCTTCATGATATGAAGGAGATTTGAAGGAGGGATATGTGGACTATGGTTCACAAATTGGTTGAGAATATTATGGGTCAAAAGAGAGGAATAAGGATCCTCATTAATGTGGAAGTTGATTAGGAATTTGTATAAATAAGAGATCTCTGTCATTTATTCGCAACTTAATCTTGTTAATCTTATCATTTTGTACTTTGTAATTTGGAGAACTTGAATAAATGTTTGAGGTTTCCAACATGGAATGAGATGTGAAGTAGGAGATATCATGGAGAATATTAGAATGTAAGGTAGAGTAGGTTTCATTTTGTAATTTTGTTTTGATATTAGTTTTGATTTCATTCAAGTATGTCATTTCATTTTTATGTTGTTTTCATTTGATTGAAAGTTTGATAGTTTAGATTTTCCATTTATGCAAGTGTGTTCAAGTGGTTGATTGTAGATTTACTTGACTATGTAATCTTACGCTAACCAAATCGTCTCAAGAAGGTGGTTCTACAATTTTCCAATTGGATTTTATTTGAAGTATTTGGTCATACAATAGTCTTAATTTAGTTTTACATGATTTTTCATGCTTTCTTAGATTAAATTTGCAATTAGTTGTGTAATCTTGTACTCGCTAAATCATCTCAAGAAAGTGACTTTCATTTTCCAATTGACTTGCATTTGGGTATTCGGTTATACAACAACATTTTTTTTTACTTGTATTTGATTTTAATACATCAATTATAGATTAGAATGCAAGAAGTTTAAATTTTAATCATGAATGTAGAATATATTTTCAAATTAATGCATACATGGTGTGATTAAGTTAGTTTTTAGTTTTCATAAAATGATCCCTAGCATGTATTGTGCACATATGTCTCACAAGTCCTACGGATTCCAGATTGATAATTTATGTTAGTAATCTAATACAAATTATTTTACTCAACAATAACCTCCTCAACCACCGCATTGTCCACTAACCTCATGTGCATGCTCCTTTGCTTGCATTATGAAAGCATCGGTGTTGAGCTCCATCATTAGATCATAATTTTGACAATTCTTCTCATCATGTCCTACTGACTTACAAAATTTTCAAAACAGATCCCTTGGGGTCTACACATATTTTTGCAACAAATAATAATATTCGGAGTGACGTTGGCCTATATTTCTGTATATCTCACACCACTGACTGGATCCTGCATTCAAGGGATTAGGTTCTCCACTAGCCATGTAATTTTTGAAAACATGCCACTTTTCCTATAATATTCCTAAATTAGCTGCAGCTAATAGGAATATTAATTTTTCCTAGTTTATTTTGCATTTCATGATTAATGAATAAATTGTAAAGGAGGACATGTAAAACTCTTCAAAACCAAGAATAAATCAATGCCTATGTGAACAGATACATATCTGGGCTATGTAAATTATATCTTGCAGGTGTGAATGGGTCTAAATCACAAGAATGGGTCATCTTTGACCAAGTCAAACAGCGCAGTCTAGATGCATTGAACCTCTTGGAGGGACAACGCAGTTCTAGAAGGAGGACCTCATGTGAAAGGGGTTAAGTGATTCAAAGTGGTTTAGGGTTTGGAAAGTCTCCTATCTTATAAAAGGAAGAGGAGGGCAGCAAGGAAAGGTTGTTGAAGATTATCATTTCTCAAGGAATTGTCTGCTTAGACATCCCTTGTTGGGCATCCCTGTTTAGGAATCCCACCTCCTTCCTTGAGCAGCTTTTGAAGGAGAATTGTTCTAACTTGTCCACTATCAGGCTTGGGCCAAGCATCACCTTACATTCACAGCACTACTCCTATTGAGGGTTGAGCTATCTTGTGAGTTGCAGCAAGTGGAGGACTAGATCTACTCAGATCTAGATGATAGCAGTGGCTCTTCTCAGTGAGTGTGTCTTTTAACCTCCTGGAAGAGTTCATTAGCTTATTGTGCTTCAGATCTACACCTTGGCATTAGGAAAAACCACTCTCAGAAGCTACAACATTTTTTCTCTCCCTAGATAGTGTTATCTGCAGATCTACAGTTGCAGGGTGTTTTGCTTGCATTTTGGAGGAGAGATCTCCAGTGTTGGGATTCTTCCTTTAACTGTGGTGATCCATGGATTGGCCATCCAATCCATGTTTGTTTCAGATCTGATCTTATGTACCATTGTAATATTCAGAAATTTCTGAATCATTCTGCAGATCTGCATTCTTAGATCTCAGATCTACTTCAAGTGCTTCATGTTTTGAGCAAAACCCCAAGGGGAATGTATAGATAAAAATTTATTGTACACCGATTTGTATTAGATCTAAATTTTTATGTACAGATCTGCTCTAGATCTGAAGAATTAATAAACTATTGCTTCAGCCCTAAAAATAACATTGTCATGGTTATACAGTCTTTTCTCAAGATTGTAGCACCTCATTTCTGAGGATTTCTCCTGTATTGTCTCATTCTTTCTTCTGTGCAATGTATGGGCTGTAATATACTTCTGATTTGCTGTTATAATTCTGATTTTTGAACCTCCATATTAGCCTCCTATTTTTCTTCAGTGGATCTGCGTTATTTCTGAAGCAATCCTTTGCATACAATTGCAGCCCCTCTCTTTGCATGATTTTCAGCTAGACTAGTTTGTGGGAGATCTGTTTAACCCACCTAGTCTGATTTGTTTTTGCTCTCCTTTTTGGATTTAGATCTTAGATGAGCTAATATAAGGGATCTAGGAGCTGCAAAATCATTTCTATGCACATAATTCTCAGAAGTGCGTTATTTCAGCAGGGTTGCTGAGCTATCCTGATTTGGGAATATTACAGTGGTATCAAAGCAAGATATTTGACTCATCTTGTGGTTTCAAGCTAAAGTGTTGTAGAGAAAGGAGCAAGGTCAGAATGATGAAGAATATGATTTTACTCTCATCACTTTTCAGATCCAATAAAAACCTCTCCAAGGAGGTTGTACAAGAAGAAGAGAGAAGAAGCAGTGAAACTCCCAGAAAGTTTCAAGAACAAGAAGATCTTCCGATCAGATCTACAAGATCTATACATGAGGAAAATTTTGAATCCTCATCTCATGGATATGTGCGCTCAGCCATATCACCAAATCTTCAACGTCTTGTCTGTGATTTCTTCATGAAGAGGAAGAAAGGAGGTGTGCCCAAAAAGGAGACTCTTAGAGAGTATTTGGAGGAGTATGAAGATCAATCCAAGGAGTTCAAAGATAACTTGAACTTCCAAGGGTTCTACAAGATCAAGGAAAGCAAAGGCACAAAGGAGGAGCAGAATGGTAAGGGTAGATTTTATCTATCTATCTTTGATGGGTCACCTAAATGTCCAGTTAGGGTTTGGGTGGAGGAGCTAGATAACTTTGTGCAACAACATCAAGTTTCAGATATTGAAGCCATCAAAACAGCAGCGCTGCATTTTGAAGGTAAAACATATGCTTGGTGGTTGTTTGAGTCCTTTTCCTTGAAGAATGCCAATACACCTACTTATGCAAGGTTTATTGCAAGATTGATAGAAAGGTTTGATGGAGCTCCATGTGTATCATCTTATGTTGACACTATCAAACCACTTCAAACAAATCTTTTGCATGAGTTGGAAGGGTCTATGAATCCAACTCCATTTCTGAAGACCATGGAAGAAGGTGTAAGTTTGTTTGATGCCTTGCCAAGGGAAAGATCTCCATTGAGTGAAGGGTCCTCTTCTCAAGAGGAAAGCATGAAGGTTTCTCCTTCAATAGATGACCAAGATCTAAGGTCTCTCATTGATGATGGGACAATTTCAGTTATTGAAGAGGAGGAGAAGATAGGAGATGATAAAACAGTCACAACAAAGAAAACTCAAGCACCTCATGAAGATGAAGTTGGAACACTTGCTCCAAGGGAAGAAAATCTTGCACTCTTACAAAGAGTTCCACAAGGTCTCACACATAAGGCTCTTGGCATAACACATGAGCAGAATGTACCATCATTGTTAAATGATGAGATCTTGGAGATAGAAGGAAGAAAAGAGGAGGAAGGGCATTACAAGGTGGAGAACATGAACCCTTCTCTGCTTCAAATCTTGGAAGCACAAAGAAGGCAAGAGGACCTATGCACTAAATTTAGGGGAAAATCTGTCTACCTACATCCACTTCTACTCTATGCCTTAATACCTCTTTGCAAGAAGGTAATTTACCAAGAGCACCTCTTGATAGGAGGAAATATAAAGTGTTCTCTCAACTATGGGTAGAATATGTATACTTTGCTAAGGAGGGAGCCTTGGGAGAAGCTAGCGCAGCGCAGAGAATCTCTCATGAATTCAGAAGAGAGATGAGCAATTTCCTGAAAGGGGCATTGCTAACTCCCACTCAGATATTTGTGTTGAGAAAGGAGAAATTAGAGATCCATGATGACATAAGCATGAGGACACATTGAAACTCCATACCTTTGGGGCAGCCCATGATCTCTTCAGTCACAAAGAATATTTCTGAAGATGGCAAGGGAATCTTAATCCTCTTGTATGTATGGTCCAAAAGGAGGAAGTTTTGGAAGACAAGGACTTTCCGAGGGGAAGTTGATTTCCTTATGCTTCAATCTTGTCTTGAACAAGATCAGCTACAGATGGGGCAGCAAAAGGAAGATTATGATGCTCCAACATGTGACTTTGATATCAAGGATGTCAAAGAGGGGAGCCATTATATGATAGGGGCAGCATTTCAGACCTCTACAGCGCTGTCATTCTTGGAGAGCTTTGATCCTTATTGGGATTCCCAACTCATGATGGAATACTACAAGGACCTTTTTACATGGGGGGTTCTTGATGGGGAAGTAAAGGATGAAAGGTTCAAGGTGGTTGATGGAGTCATCTATTTCTATAATCTCATTCTGTTGGTTAGTGACTCCAAGCTCAAGGAGAAATTACTAGATGCCACCTATGAGATCCTACTTTCCAAACCCACTGGTTTTATCAAAGCATATCATACTCTCTTGGGTGGATTTATATGGGAAGGTTTCAAAGAAGAGGTTCACTCTCACATGAAGATGTGCATGGATTACTTGGTAGAGGAGGAGGAACATAGCTCTTGGGAGGAGCCATCATTCACATCTCCTTACTCATTGAATGTGAGAGGGAACTCATCCATGAGTTACCCCACTGATGTAAAAAAAGTATATAGAGAGGCTTACCCTTTTGAGCATTATCATGTATCTCCTATATGCTTATATTTTTCTAACACTCATTTGCAGAACATTTCTCCAAAGGGGGGGATTATGTATGAGAGGTTTCATGGGCTACCCAAGGCCATGAACCCTGTTGATGTAGGTCATTCCTTGGAGGATCTTGGAAAGCTATTCTATCCTTCATGGTGTGATTATTTTACACCAATTATGATGCATTTCCTCCAAGCATTCAGAAGAGATGATGCAACAAACAAGTGTTGGGGAGGGCACTTGTCATATCCTATTCTATGGCAGTTGAGGATAAAACTGCACTGGTTGCACATGAGGGAACATCTTCCTTCTCATTTATCATACATGGAAGTTAGCATGATTCTAATCATGATCCCACAAGTTGAATATGTCCTTATCTTTGTTGGGGGCACAGTTGGAGGAGAGGCACACTTATTGAATGTGCCCTTGGGGAAAGGAGTTCCCCATTCTTTCTTCATTGCATGCTTTAATGAGAGCATGCGATTTTGTATGGCCACTATGATAGATCACTTGTCTCTTTGTAAAGTGAGCCATATGTTTGTTGGTAACATGTCTCTCATATGTATTGGGGAGGAGCTTTTCTATGGATTGCCAAGATGGGAGGTGGTCCACTTCATTTGGATGATAGCATGGAGATGGGAGACATTCATGAATCATGAAAATCCCCATTATTGTCATCACTTCTCTCTTGAGGAGGCCATGGATCAGTAAGAGGGTTTCCAAAGAAACCTTCCATTCTTTCATGATGAGAGGCATTGGGTTTACTCACCAAGGACTAATTTTCACACTAAGGAAGGACCATTGGGAGAGAAAGCTATTGCAGAAAATTCAGAGCAATGGAGGAGACTATTTGATGAGGAGGCCAGAAGAGAATAAGGGGATATTTTGCAACACTCTTGCAGTTGCTTTAGGACAAGAAACATTTGGGAAGGGAAGACTGTAATATTCCTAAATTAGCTGCAGCTAATAGGAATATTAATTTTTCCTTGTTTATTTTGCATTTCATGATTAATGAATAAATTGTAAAGGAGGACATGTAAAACTCCTAAAAACCAAGAATAAATCAATGCCTATGTGAATAGATACATATATAGGCTATGTAAATTATATATTGCAGGTGTGAAGGGGTCTAAATCACAAGAATGGGTCATCTTTGACCAAGTCAAACAACGCAGTCTAGATGCATTGAACCTCTTGGAGGGAAAACACAGTTCTAGAAGGAGGACCTCATGTGAAAGGGGTTAAGTGATTCAAAGTGGTTTAGGGTTTGGAAAGTATCCTTTCTTATAAAATGAAGAGGAGGGCAGCAAGGAAAGGTTGTTGAAGATTATCATTTCTCAAGGAATTGTCTGCTTAGACATCCCTTGTTGGGCATCCCTGTTCAGGAATCCCACCTCATTCCTTGAGAAACTCTTGGAGGAGAATTGTTCTAAATTTTCCACTATCAGGCTTGGGCCAAGCTTCACCTTACATTCACAGCACTGCTCCTGTTGAGGGTTGAGCTGTCTTGTGAGCTGCAGCAAGTGGAGGACTAGATCTGTTCAGATCTAGATGATAACAATGGATCTTCTCCGTGAGTGTGTCTTTTAACCTCCTGGAAGAGTTCATTAGCTGATTTTTCTTTAGATATACACCTTGGAATCATGCCAAACCATTCTCAGAATCTACAATTATTTTTCTCTCCCTAGACAGTGTTATCTGCAGATCTACAGCTGCAGGGTGTTTTGCTTGCATTTTGGAGGAGAGATCTCCGGTGTTGGGATTCTTCCTTTCACTGTGGTGATCCATGGATTGGCCATCCAATCCATGTTTGTTTCAGATTTTATTTTCTGTACCATTGTAATATTCAGAAATTTTTGAATCATTCTGCAGATATGCATTCTTAGATCTCAGATCTACTTCAGGTGCTTCATGTTTTGAGCAAAACCCCAACGGGAATGTATAGATCAACATTTCTTGTACACCGATCTGTATTAGATATAAATTTTTATGTACAGATCTGCTCTAGATCTGAATAATTAATAAACTACTTCTTCAGCCATAAAAATAATGTTTTCATGGTTATACAGTCTTTTATCATGGTTGTAGCACCTCATTTCTGAGGATTTCTCCTGTATTATCTCATTATTTCTTCTGTAAAATGTATGGGTTGTAATATACTTTTGATTTGCTGTTATAATTATGATTTATGAACCTCCATATCAGCCTCCTATTGTGCTTCAGTGGATATATGTTATTTCTTAAGCAATCCTTTGCATACAGCTGCAGCCCCTCTCTTTGGGTGATTTTCAGCTAGACTAGTTTGTGGGAGATCTGTTTAACCCACCTAGTCTGATTTGTTTTTGCTCTCCTTTTGGATTTAGATCTTAGATGAGATGATATAAGGGATTCAGGAGCTCCAAACTCATTTATATGGATAGAATTCTCAGAAGTGCATTATTTTAGCAGAGTTGCTGAGCGGTCCCGATTTGGGAATATTACATTTCCTTAGAATGGCCCTCTAATTTTCACTATGTACACCCCACTTATTCTCTAATTTATTATCACTTCTTGATGTCATGCAGTTGCAAGATCAAGTTTTCCATATAACTCTGAATATGTTGCATACCTACATTAGTGTCCCCTATCGACGAAGCTTCCAACTTCATTGCAATTTCCAAAGCTTTGGCTTGAGTTTCCATCTTATATTTCGTTAATGAAAACCTGATATGTGGTAACAACACAACTATAAATCATTCATTATGCTACTCTGGGGGTATGTTTAATATTACCCAATCCAATAGCACCTTAAACCTTTGATCAAGGTCCCAAACAAACTCACTGACTTTCTGTTTGATCTTTTTTAACTCAGTAATGCACTGTGATTGAGACTTCGGCTTCTTGAGCTCCTATATAAGCACTTGTTTAATATCTGAAAATTTACCATTATGAGTGGTAGAATACTTCATGTACCATGTCAGTGCTCTATCTCACATCGTTGTGATGAGTGGTGCCTTATTTATATCTTCGTCATTGATCTATTTTGTTGTCCATACATCTTCAGCTAGAAACCAAAATTCTTCTAACTCCTCTAATCCAAGGAATCTAAAAAAATGTAGCTTAATATTATCAACCATACCTATTTTTTGGGTGTAAGGGGGAGCGGGAGGGGGGGGATGGGGGGTAGGAGGGGTAGGTGGAGCAAGGAGACCACTAGCACCCTGACTGCTACTGAATTCTGGCTTCAGAAAACTATTAGCTTGGTAAGGAGTATACTGTGAAGTTTCCTGGGAGTTTTATGGGAAGTTTTATTATTTTTCACCTTCAAATTCACTCAGCAAAGGACTATAATAAGTTTTTATGAAGGTGTTCAGATCTTATTCGTGATATCTCTTTCTGGTATCTACTCTATACCTGTTTCCACTTAGTGTTGTACTGACTTCTTTCTCAGATTTACTCCATGTTCCAAACATAAGTAAGCTATCAATCTGATTACATCTACAAATTTCAATTTTAACACAAAAGCATCTTAGTATAGAGTTTCCAATAATTCAGATACTTACCTCACAATCCTTTTAATAATCTTCATTCTACTTCACTGTAGGACATAATCGAGTCTACATTGAACTCAAAAATGAATCCTCCCAAGATGCTATCAATCGAGAAATTAATATCCCTTGAAATATTATTTTTAGTTCTCTTGATTCGTTGTATCAACTTAGGAGTCCACGTTGTAGTTTCATCGTTCTTAAAGTAATCCTTCCTTTCAGTTAACCTCAAAACCCACTCATACAATTCACTAGGGAATGATCTAAATAAAATTTCATACTGCTCTGTGAAACGATACCTTTGCAACCATGGTTCAGATGTCAAATGAGGTTTTTGGTTCTCTTAATCTGAAAATTCTCGCTCCTTCTGAAATATCAAGTCTTGAATTTCCTTCTTTGACGGATGGCACATCAACATATCCCTCAAATAGATCACGAACCTGATAATAGAACTATTTTTTGGATGGTTTGGGCTTGAACCAAGTTTGATCTATGCTACGCACCAACAAAACCCTTGATCATCAGCTCTTTCAGCAATGACTTGCAAGAATATTACTATCGCACCCAAGGTGACTATGGGTGGTTGCAGAACTAGGTTTCTGTAGCCTTGAGGGACTGCACAATGTGGCTAATCTATTTTGCTACTATTATCTTTTAACATATATAAAATGATCATGCTACATAAAACCCTTCACTTAATTCACCACATTCAATAGAACATATTACACAACATTATAAATTGTTCTGTTATAATGCAAAACTATAAAAACTACTTCACAACAACTGATATTAGGAAAATAGATAAGAAACACATAAGAACACAAATTACAAGTTTGCAAAACTTGTTCTTTTCTATTATGATGGATCTTTTAAGTACATTTAGCTCCCTGACCTATGCATACAGTCGTAGGTGGTATGTGCACTAAGCGGCGGAAACTTCCAAGGTCTCTGCTCACTCAGCTGCAAAGCCTTTCCTTTGCTACAAAAGATAGATATAAAACTAGCCCTTAACCATAGAACTTACAATCACTTATCATTTTGTCTAGAATTACATCGCCTTATATATTATTACATCATTACAAAACCATGGTCCAAAATACCATGGGCTCTACAAAATAAGAAATTATAACCCAAACCCATTACAAAAGGGAGGGGCTTCAACCCACCCTGAAGCCCCTAAGATATCGCGTGGTATATCAAAAATTCCTTGTTGCATGGAATAATTTGCACTCAACTTCTCAAAATGATAAGACTTAGCCAAAATTGAGGCCAGGTTTGGTTACACCCAACATTTTCCTTAGTCTAAGCTCTAACCGCATGGAAGAAAACTTATGAGTGTTGTTATAAGCCTTACAGCCACATGGAATAAGGTCTATGGGTGTGGTTTTTCTTGCAGGTCACAAAATCTAAAGCCTCATGCACGAAATCATAAGTTCACTTGGAGTATGACAGTCCTACATTTATGGAGTAGACAAGTGAAAGTTCCATGGGCAAGGAAGTTTGAATATTTGACTTACTATAGGGAATGTAAATGTGTTGACTAAATTTATATTTGCAGGTGTTTGGAATAGGCATATTAGTATGGTATTTGATTTGATCATTGAAGCTAGTATATGACAGTATTTGATAACAATGATAAGGGTTTGAAAATATTTGGCTTATTGACTTAACTTAGTTGGCTTGGATAATTGATAATTCCTTAGAACTTTTACATGATGCTTGAGGGTTCATAGATATGTTTTGGGTTATTGATTGGTTGAATTCAAGTTTTGACTTGATAACTGATGATTTGCATTGATGACAGAGTTATGTGGGCATAGAAAATTTTAGTGATTAATGTAGGCATTGAATCTATATTGAATTCATTGGATTGGGCACATTAGTTGTAATATAAAAGTTGTGATTGAGTATGCAGTGATCACACAATGAATGGATGAAACTTATATGAGTTATCCTTGGTATATAGTGACTTAAATTATTATGATCATAAGAATAGATTGATAAAGTTTGATTGGATAGTGCTTGGTAAATAAAAGGTTATTGTAACTTGGTATTTGGATGAGAGCTCCACCTAACACCTGGTCCAAAGACTCTATTCCACTGTTATTGGAAGAAAATTTTATGACTTTAATATTAACTTTGATTTCAAATTTAAGGCTTGATAAGTTGACTTAGTTGATTTGATTACATAGTATTGATTTGTGAAAAGTTGAGTTTATTGGTTTGATTAGTATAATGTCTACATATAGCATTGTATGGTATGAAGTAAGATTCCTGAGCATGTTATGTTTGCTTTGATAGTTATCTGGTGAAGCCAAGAAGATGTTCCAATCCAAACATCTACTTCCAAATTTATCCAAGGTATGGCTTTGATTTTGGTTTTATATGCTGGTGGACTATTCTTGACACGTAATGAGCCTCACATGATCGAAGTGGGAGGGAGGTGGCCTCTGAAGTTCAAAATGAAGAATCATGACATGATGAATTACGTTTAGAAGTTTGGAAAAGAAAATATATATCGTGAAGTTGTTAAAGAGTTTTTGGAAAGTGGAAATGCAAATCCTTGGAAATTCTGACAACAACACCAAAATGTGACCACTCAAACTAGCAGTGGTCCTAAAAGGGGGTTCTTGAATGACTACTACCAGGTCAAGGGAAACAATGGATAAATATCCCACTGTCACCTCGGCTATGGCTCCCTACTCTTTATGGACTTTCACCAGTGGGAGGAGACTCGTTATAATAAGGATCACAAAAATGAATGGATCAATGATAGAATGATAGGGTATCCTATAAGCCTATTCAACAAAGAGGCTTAGATATGTGGCTGGATTGATTTGAAAGAAAGATGAAAGGTTCTCTAGGAAGGGCTTAGGGAAATTCTAAGAGCTAGGTTTTGAGTATACAACTTGTAAATGATATTATTAGCTCCTAAAATACTTGTGGAAACTTGGCTTCCAAGTGGTCTTTGTGAAATTGGCTTTGATAGGTTGTGGGACCACATGGGACCAAGTGGACCCAAGGTTAGGTCAAGGGAATGGGGTTGAGAAAAAAATGATATACTTAACCTAATCAAGGATGAGAATGGGATCAAGGAATAAATTTTCAATGAAAGGTAATGAAATAATCCCAGTGAGGTTTCTATCGTAAGGAAACCAAGGGAAAGAATTGGTCTTTGAGCTAGGGATTGCAATATTTTAGGATCTCACCGTCGAAATCTCATGAAATTTGGAGGGCTTCTTGAGGACACACCAGCGCAGTTTTAGACCAAAAACCAAAGTGTTTGGATTTTTATATTGTGAGATAATTGATGACCTAGTTGAACTATGTAGGATAGGCCTAGAAAAGAGGGGAAGGTGAAAGAAAAAATAGTTTAGGTGATCATCTATGGAGGACCAATGCCTAATCCTTTTGGGGAGGTTGGAGTAAAGTAGAATTATGACTATGGATTTTTTATTTTCTATTTGAAGGAGGCCTCAAAGACAGCTTCGCTTAGTATCAGGGTAGCAACAAAAGCATCTTAAAAGAATTTATACTTCATTTTGAAAAATAGATGGATTTTCAAGATGAATTTCAATGATACAAATTTCCTAGGAAAATTCATTCATTATACATGGCACATACATGAAGCATCACTATCTAGAAACAAAATTTGCATAACTTCGCATAAATGGATGCACTAAATTAGCCTTAGTATAGTGAAATCCCAGCAATAATGTATGTGACAAGATATAAAGAAATAATATCATTAAATTGTACTTACATGTATAAGAATATATCCAAACATAAAAAAAATTCGAATCAAGAAGCTCCAAGACGAGAGAAAATTATATAAATATCAAAATTAATTCCCCGATCTAAAGATTTTCCCTCTAAGAAGGATAACAAAGTTTTATAAAGAGATACAAGTCCTATACAAGTGATGAAGCTAAAATTAAATCAAATCACTTGTATTTATACACTTCTATTGAGTTTCATTTAGCTAATTAGGCCTAATTTAGCTCCTAGAATAAAATAGTGTACAAGATAACTAATGTTTGGTGACAAGCCCACCAAAATAGCTCATAATCAAAAGAATAAGCCTCTCAAGAGGATGAATGATAAATAATACATGGAATTGGCCTTAGAGGAGGCCTGATGAAGTCAATATGTGCCATAATGTGAAATAGGACTCCCAAAATCATTAGACAATGGATTCCCCCCTTGTTCTCCAAATAAAAAACTTGTGGTGCTCCCAATGGGTGTGGGGGCACACAAGTGAGCTCATGGGTCTCCCAGTTGATAGAATATGCATGTATAGTATTTGAAAGGGCTCATATGATGGGGTAGGTGATGCCAAATCATCATAAAGATCATGGTTCATCTGCCAAGTGCATAATATAATTGTGGGGCCAACTAGGCATGGTGAAACAGGTGCATCTTCCTCATTCAATAGGTGAACCACAAACAATATTTGAATGAATTTGGGGATATATGGAATGTTTTCTACTATTTTTGGACGCCCTTGGATCCCTACACACACCCTACATGTACCAATGTAGCCCTTTAGAGGGTTAGGACCACGTATAGGGTGACCAAACCAGAAATGGATACCATCTGCAATCCTACATAAGATCTAATGTGTTCCCTTTCCCTCCAGTACACCAAGTCACTAAAGAAATAAATTTCAAGAGTTTTCAAACCATGGAAAATACGTGGGCTCTTCATAATGGCATGCCCTTCCATAATGTTCTTTGGCATGTGCTAATGTCTCCAAGATCCAACGAGGGTTAACCAAGTACCCTATTAGGTGGTTTCTATTTTTAAAGGGGGGAATATTTCCAAGGTACATACTTCAAATGGTGGTGGTATGTGATAAACTGGTGGAACGGAATAGGGGATGAAGGGGAAATCCTAGGTCACATGCTAGGGTACAAGGGTGGCTTACAAAGGGAAATCCACAGTTGGGTAAATAATGTATAGGAGGGAGAAACCGTGGTATGTGATTTAACTTGATATTGATTTTTCCACCCTTATTCATATGCATTTTTCCTTTTATGTTTTTTGGTTGGTTAACTTCTCGGGGCTCAAGGAATAAGAGCTTGATGTGTAGGGTATAACAATGGATACCCCCTTTAAGGTGGGGTGGTTCATTTCCCACCAAGGGTTGGGAAAACAATGGGTTCCTAAATGATAGAGGAGGCTCATCTAGGGCCTATGGGAAATAGGGTGATGGACATGGGAATGGGGTAGAGCTCATGTATTGGATTCTTCCCACTTGGTAAATGTTTTTGTCCCAACCATATTTTTTATTTTGTGGTACATTTTCTTGTTGAATGTATTCAATTATTCTTTTACATTTCTTTTAGTTGCATCAACCTTAGGGACATCGTTCAAGGCCTGAACCAAGGTGTGGACAAGGGGAAGTGGAGGCTAACCCTATGTGGACCCAATGGAGACAAGTGGACCTAGGTGGGAGAAATTATGAATAGGGTTATAATGAATGGAAGGGGAGTGATATATGTGGATGAGGGAGTAGGACCACACAACCAAAATTAGGGTTTCCCATGTATTACCATCCCTAAAGCCCAAAGGTTAGTAAAAGACATCTCACAGGACTAGGGTCTAATGGTAACATTGAAAAGAGGTCTAGGGGATGGGAGCAAAAACCTATCCCACTCATTCCACTAAATCACCCCATTAATCCATGCACAAGAGTTTCCACGATACGTAAACCAAAATACCTAATTACTAAATGACAAGGCATACATTTAGGTTTGGGAGGGCCACCTTCAAACATACAATCATGATAGATGGGTGAGGGACCACATGGCTTGCTCACGTGGAGGAGAAATGGCACAACGAGCTAGTTGGTAGCTACAAGGGCTACTGGCTTCTAGTAGAGGACGATATTGGAGAAAATTTTTCTCCTAGGGATATCACCCACAAAGTGGTGGGTAACATTTGGCTCCAATTGGGACATGATCTCTCAAAAAAATGGGTAAAGATACTTGTTATGCAGAATTGTGATCTACGGATAAATCAAATTCCCTAATTGTGGTGCTAGGCACTTAGAACAACAGATGAAAGACTTTTCTATCACTTTATCTAAAATAATCATATATACATAACAATAGAAGAACCTACTTGTAATCCAAGTGCTTCTTCTTCTACTTGTGTTTATTTTGTTGTCGCCTTCAATCCAACTCATATTTCCAGATCGATTCCTGCAAACATAAATAGAGAATAGAAAACTGATTGCAATATACATATATCTACTTATCTTAATCACTCAAATCGATTAAATGTGAAACATATATATCATTCAAGAATCCATTGCATGAGAAATAGAAACATAAAGAGATACATATATGGGAAAATGAACAAAAATATTTATTAAAGAGTAGAAGGGGGAGGTTACAACCAGTGATCGATTTGATGCCACCAGCTCCAGCTTCATCCCAGCCTCATCATATCCACCATCACAGCAGTAGTATATCAGTACTTTCACACTCTCAAATGAGAATCCAACAACATTTCTTTACCAAAAATTTTCCTTCCCTAGAACTAGGATCTGTGCTCAATTTTTAGGGAAATTGATGGTATTATCTCAATGAATGACTTTCTAAGAATAGTCAAGACATGTTCCCAAGTTCAGAGGTGTTAGATGGACACTTGGATTCGAATTGTGACACATATGGACTCTTCTAGAAGGCACTAGCGATGTGGAGATTCCCGAAACAATGGGAATTATGCTCCAGGTGACCAACACACTCTTGAATGTCAGGATGTGAATTTCAGTGCACCCTTGAATGGAGGATGATGCATATGAAACGCATTTATTCCATTTAGAGGTAGAATTGGTGATTTCATAAGTGATATAACATATAATTCAAACCTTGGAAATCTCACAATAAAAGCCATGAATGAATTGTTCTTCTCTTAGGACATATGACAATTGAAATGTAAGGGGATGATAAACCCTATTTCATTGGTCCTGGGGATGATGTCAAGTTTGACTAGGTCATGGGGGATGATGCCCAAATTGACCTATAACAGTAGCCCCCTAAAGCATGAAGTCAAAATAATAATAATATATTTGAATGAGATGCTTTACAATGTGATGAGTTGGAACTGAAGTGGAGTGGTGACCTGGATCAATCTTACAATACATTACATCATGATATTTTAATCTTGATCATGAATTGTTGAGGGAGGCATTCCCATGTTCAAAACATAAACTATATAATAACATGGACATAGTGTAGAAAGTCGTCTACATTGGAATGTTGTCCAATAGAGACATGCCTACAGATATAGGCCCATGTTCATATGACGATTTGTATGTAAGGTCAGTGTACAGATGATGTGTACAACAATCCTGAAATCACAAACTAGATGGATGAAACTAGATATGGGGTCTTCTTATTGCGTTCACTCGATCATTTGGGTACAATTCTAGCCATGTGAATATATGATTTGTAGTAAAACATGGTAAGACATCTTTTGATTATCAGCCAATGATGTGAGTTGTTAACAAACGTGAGAGAACCACCATTCATGTTAATGGCTCTCAAGGTACTACAGTAAATTTTTCAAGGCTTGAATAGATGATTTGATGTCTAAGACCAAACACAATATTTCGGTCAAAGGTCCGGAAGCGAGGATCTTGTCGATGCTGTAACAAGCCTCATGGTACTAGAAGATTATGTTTCTAAGTAAACTTCCTGGATGATGATTTGATTCTGACAAGAAGCCACTTTATAGCGAAATGGGAGTTACTAATTTCAGAGACAAAATGTGACGTGATATAGCAATGTTTAGGGATGACTGTCATGAAAATGAAGGTTTATGAGTATTGCAGAAGAATGAGTATTCACTGGAAGGATTTTCTTGAACATATTGGCAACACTGAGATGAGTTGGTAGCATTGACCCAAAACCAAAGTGAAGGTATGATGAACCATAGGTATGAATGAACCGTCAAGAAGATTACCCAACCCAAAATTCATAATGATGGAGTGAAGCGTCATGTTTAAAAGCGACCTGCTACCGTAAAAATTTCTGTTCACTTTCCAAAATTTTCCCCAGTCATTTTTCGACCAGTACCTCTTTATTTCTTAACATGCTTGAGGAGGATAACATATGCTTGATCTATAATTCAACCCTTCGAGCAAATATGCATCGCTATTTAATAATTTAATGAGTCTATCTATAAATGAAACTCAATTCTTTCCATGATCGAAAAGCCCATTGCCATTTTATGTTTTAATGAGCCTAACGATAGTGATGACTCAGTCCTTTTTCATACTTATAGATTTTGAAAAAGAGGACAAAAGAAAACTCCATGACTCATTTTTCATAAATTTGTCACTCAGATGCGAAAAAGTGTAACATAATATCTGAGAGAACCTCCTAGCCATGTTCGACTAAGGTTTTTCTTTTTCGTATATAATCTATCTTAGTCCAGAAAAGGGTAAAAATTATACTGAGTAGATTTTGTTTCATTTACTTTTACGAGCTCGAAAAGACAAGTGCTCGTCAATCTTTTCACATTATCGGAGTCTGGAAATAGTTGAAGGAAGACTCCATGGGTTCCTTTTTTCGCTGTTATCAAAGCTCAAAAAAGAGATAAAAGTGTGCTTCAAGTCCTTTTTCATTTGTATCAAAGCTCGAAAAATAAAGATAAAAGTATGCTTTGTGGTTAAATCATTCTTGGATAAGTGTGCATGACTAATCTGCTATGTCAGTTGTTAGTTGTAAACTTGTTGAGAACAACATCAAATGGATTAAAAGTACTTATTTCATGATAAAAAATTAATAAAAACCATAGTCACAGCAATAAATATGATTTGAAAATAATCAAATGACTAATTAAAATACTTTTACCATTCAATTTTTACCATTTGAAAGTTACCATTTTGATTTTGGAGCTCTGAACCTCTTTTTTCCCCCAAACTTTAGATGTTGATTGCGATCAATTCTATGGATGGTTTTCCTCATCGTTCGATCTAGGTTGGAGTTATGAACTACGTCTTTCCTTTAGTAGTATTTATGTTTCATTTCACTGAAATTTTTTAGGGATTTGGGCCCCTTAGGGTAAATTTATTTTGCACATAGGGCAACAAACCCTTGAATGTCGAAAGGTGCATTGCAGTGTGCTAGAATTGAAAGCTAGGTGCACTTGACATGTATTGTCCCTTGACCAAGGGCGCGTTGGGCGCAATTGACATTTTTTTTCTTTGCAATGTGCCCAAATTTGTCCTAATTTTTTGCATGAAATGGGTCCTTATGAGCCTTATGGTTATGTTTCAGGGATTCAATGGACCAAAATGACAATTACAAGGAAGGAAAGAGAACATGAGTAACAAAACATGATTTTTCTAAATAATCTGGGTAATGTAAGAGGCCTCAAAGATTGTTGGTTGTTGAAGTACATCAGACTATCGAGTATGAGGAAATAGATGGAACTATTGAGTTCCTTGTTCATTCATGGGATAGAGCGATTGAGGCATTTCATATTGGGGACAAAGTGGCCCTAATTTTAGTGGAGGATATCTATTTTATCACAGGATTATCGAGGAGAGGCCCACCCATTTCTCTTTCAGGGTATTATCTCGCAGGAGAGATGGTGAGAGATTATATATTGTAGTATTGCAATCCAGGGGCAGAACCTAGCAAGAATGGGAAAATATACATCTGCTATGTTTGAGATTTTCCATTGAGAACCATCTTATTCACGATCGCAAATCTTGCTAGTACTTCTACACTACACGTAGCAAACATATATTACATTCAGTATGCACTAAAATGCTTGGAACCAACAATTTTCTACTGGGTTGAAGCTGTACTCTCTCAAATTAAAGAACAAATAAGCAAGGAAAATGGAGGAGGAAGAAAAATTTCAACTATGGTTCGATCCTCATTTCTTTTTCCTTAGAGCAGATTCCTTTGATGCAGCCTCAACATGTGACGCTGGGTATATATAACCCTAGAGATCCAAGGATGTAGAGATGGATAGAATTGATGGACATACATGTTGGTCAATCAACCATCGTGTTATTGACTGAATTCTTGACCTAGTTCAGGTGACATATGATCGCCATTGATGATTATGCATATGCAGGCGTCGACTTCCGAGGAGATCCAGATTTAGCTTTACCAAATGTTAGTAAATGGGGTGCAATTGGTAAGAATTTTTTGACCATTTTTTTTTATTTTTATAATGTTTATACATGGTTTTGTATTTTTATGTTTTCCCAAGACTAAACAAAAGTTTTGATGTATGAAAATGTAGTTTTAGTTCGACCAGTGGGACAACTAGAGCAGGGAGCAGATGAGCCAGTAGAGAGGATGTCAGGAGAGTAGTCCTTCAGGATTTGGATATGGCTGAGACTCTTACTGAGCTTCAGCAACACATACAGGGGTTGACCTTCGAGATTCTGGATTTCCAGATTGACAAGCTACCCATGCAACTACAACACCATACTATTGACGTTCCTAACAGTTCTATGTGGTTATTGCATAGGATAGCTAGATCAGTAGCATGTTATCATGAGCACCACTAGTTTACTTTTGACATGTTGCATAAATTTTGAGGTCAGATGACCAATGTGTCTTGGGCACAAATTTTGTAAAAACCTATAGCTATATATCTGTTTTCAGTGTTTTCCTATGTTTATTGCACAATCCTATTCAATTATGTGAATGTATCTTTACATGTGTTGAAAATGTCTGTTTATAACATAGTTTTCTAAAGAATCAGTTAATGTGTTCAAGTTTTTGGAAATGTGTTGATATTGAATGAAATCAAAATGCCTTTCCAAAATTTGAACTCTTAGGAACATACGATGCAGTGTAAGATTTCTAACAGTATAAACACTAGTAAGTTGCAGTACCACAAGTTGTGAGTCTAACCTAATGATGATGCAGTTAATAAAAAATGAAATGGAATCAGAGAGAAGTTCGATCAACGCACTATACTCAATGATATTTTTTTTATATCAACCGATACAAATCCCTTGAAAACTCACTAACTCATCGTTCAGAGAGAAAATGCCCCATGTTGCAGAGGATAGATTCTGTGTACTACGACTAGCACCATCAGCATACCCAATGAATGGTTCCAAATATTCAGACATCTGTGATGAAATTTTAAATGGATTACTAACTTTAATAAAACTCTAAAAAAACAAACTAAGATAGTAAATGCAAAGCAACAACATATATACAATATAATACAACAGTTAATTATGCTTATGCTTAAGCATAGTAACTTTTCAGATACAACCTGTTTCGGGGCTACGCCAATGGAATTCCATCGTAATATACCAACTCATAGGCATCCTTAGCAAGAAATCTTTTGAAAATATAGGGGCCATCCCATAACTGCCCAAATTTCCTTGTACCTATTACATCATCTTCTTGATCATAAAGAAGAACCAGGTCACCCTCTAAGAAGATGCGAGGTTGGACACACTTGTCATATTATTCCTTTATACGTCTCTTATGTGCTTCTTTGGCCAATGTGGCTTCATAACGTGTTTTATCAAGATGTATGAGGTTAAAAAGACACGCTTCTTGAGCAGAGGTGTCAGGTAACAAGTCGATTGCGAGTTTTAATGACAGTATTTCACATTGGATTGGAAAGATAGCTTCCATAACATATACCAATTGAAAGGGGGTGTATCTGGTTGCGTTTCTCACTGAGGATCGGTACGCACACAAAGTTGAGTACATGATCAAATTCCAATTTTGTTATGAACTCCTATCATTCATTGAAGCATTCATTTAAGAATCTCGTTAATAGCCTCAACTTGTCCATTTGATTATGGATAATAAGGAGTAGATTTATCATGGGACAATCCTAATTCAACATTCAGCTCATTCATCATATGATTGTGAAAATGCGAACCATGATCTGTGACTATAGCCCGTGGAACACCAAATCGTGAATAACATGATTAAAGAAAAGAAATGCAGTTGTTTGTCCCATGTTATTAAATGTAGACATATCTTCGGCCTACTTGGTAAAGTTGTCTACTGCGACAATAATATAACCATGCCCCTCAGATGAACGAGGGTTACAGGTCATGAAGTCAATGCCCCATTTTGCAAATGGTCCCACAAAGACAACAAGATGTATTGGCGATGGTGGTTTGCAGATTTTACGATAAAATATCTAGCACACATGAAAACTTCTGACTGCGAGGATGTAACCGCGAAATATGGTAGGCGAAAAGTCACTGGCGTGGAGTATCTTCTATGTGGTAGCGTATCCAGACAAGTGTCCACCACAAGCCCCAACACAATAATCACTTAAAACCTTTTCGGCCTCCTCATGAGTGAGCAACCTTCTTAAAATTGTATCGACACCAAGACGATAAAGTGTATCTTTGATGATCAGATAATATTTGGATTGGTATCCAATACGTTGTTGGTCAGAGCAAGAGGTATTAAGCCAAAAATTCTAGGTCTAGAGATAGATGATAAAATCCACACAACACAGATCAGATGATCCGATCATAAATAAAGACTCATCAGGAATAGATGGTTCTGATATAATAGCAGTACTATTAGAGGGAAGGTCACAGAGAAGCTCAATGAAAACTAGAGACTTCTTTGACTTGGATTTGATGAATTCCAAATCAAACTCCTGCAAAATGAAAATCCATTTTGAATAATTTCCCCCCAAAAATTGACGTGATAAGATGTTAGTCATGGGGTTGCAATCCAAAATGAAAATGGTCTTCCGAAGCAAGATATAGTGGTGAAATATTTGGACATCTTGAACAACCATCAAGGCAAGCTTTTCTACGTATGAATACTTTACTTCAGTATAATTTATATTACAACTCAAATAATAGTTCTAATGTTCTATCCCATTTTATACTTGGACCAATACCATAATAATGGTCATATCAGCCGCGACGATATATAAGAAATAATCACTCCGATAATTGGGGGGATACATTAATAACGATCGAACAAGTGTATCCTTTACAACATCAAAAGAAGCTTGCGCAACCTTATCGCAATTGAAGGGAATCCCCTTTTTCAAGAGCCCAGTAAATCCTTTAGCTATTTCAATGTAGCTGGGTATGAACCTCCTTAGGAATTTAGCCTTTCCCTGAAGTTTCTGTAACTGAAGCAAAGTTGATGGCGCATGAAAATCAAGAATGGCCTGGACCTTCAGTGTGTCAATTCGAATTCCTACTTTTGAGATGAAGAATCCTAGCAAATGACTAGAACCAACAAAAAAACACACATTTATGTGGAATGAGGCATATTTTTTAGTGTCGGAAATGTAAAAATATATCTCTAAAATTCATCGAGTGACTAGTCTGGTTTCGTGAATGTGTGGGTAAATCATCCAGATAGGGTTGAACAATGTGCTTGATGTCATTGAAAGCATAATCCATTGCTCTCTGAAAAGTTTCCCCAACATTATTTAAACCAAACGGGAGTTTTCGATAAGATAATGTGCCCCAGGGACAGATGAATGTTGTCTTATATTGGTCCTTTGGGTAGATATTGATTTGATTGTAGCCAGAAAATCCATCCATGAATGAAAATATTTTGCATCCAGCACAATCATCAATAATCTGGTCAATAAATGGAGTAGGATAGTTGTCTTTTGGACAAGCAAGATTGACATCTTGATACTCGACCCACACTCTGATGGTACCTTGTTTCTTCATAATAGGAAAAATGTTGGAAAACCACTCAGTAAGTAGAACAATGTAAATGAAACCAACACACAAACGTTTTTCAAATTATGGTTTAATGGCAGAGGCCTTCTTCGGATGAATTGGACGAAGGCATTGACATACCGGTTTGACATTAGGGTACATATTAAAGGTGTGTTCAATGACACTAGTATCTATGCCTGGAATTTCCTCGTAAGACCAAGAAAATACATCATGAAATTCATGAAAGAGAGAGTGATATGTTTCGAGTTCTAATGGAGAACAAGGCACGCTGACATGAATTTTTTCTACAACGTCGAGTTTGGTCGAAATATCGATAGAAATGGTTTCTTCAATATTTGATAAGTTTTTCTCGGATTTTATTTCATTAATAGGAAAATAATTCAAAAAGAATGTTTTGATCAATGGGTGATATAGTTCAATAAGATTTTTTTCTTCATAATCCTGAAGATGGGAGTGATGATAATGATCTTCCCATGGTTCTCCTTCTGACAAAATAGATTCCAAAATATTCTCATTTGTCAATAAAGTGGATGAAAAAGGATCAGATGGAGTACCAAAATATAATGAATGATCAACCCAAATGACTGGTGACGATGATTTCAGCTTTGCTGCCCAAGCCATGTAGATTGATTTCTATGCCAGCTGAATTGAGCTGGGTGACATAAATTCATCCAACGTAACAACTTCAGAATCACCCGTAATATTCCTTAAGCTAGATGGAGTGGAAGATATCATTTAGTAGGTCTCTATATTTTCAATTTTTGTCGACATCACAGGAGGTGGTAATGCAAAGGTTCCCATGACGGTGGAATCATTTAAGAGTCCCACACCAATTTTTTGAAGTGGGAGTTGGGGTGCATGACTAACGGAACGATTCTGGTTACTTGGGAACTAGAGGCAAAGAAAGATAGTTGATTGATGACTATGATGAAAGATTTATGTGGAAAGGAAATCATTCTAAAATATGTAGATATGTTCACGGTCATAGCATATACCAATGGCCTTCTGAGTAAAATTTTGTAATCAAGGGGTCTGTCAATGACCTCAACTTCAACATTTACTGTTTCTCCCCTAGTTCAAAATGTAGGTTATTGATAATACTGCAAGGCTTATATTTATGTCTGTCGAAAGCTTTCAACATCGTAGGAAATTGAGATAGGCACGGTGAGCCAAGTGAATTCTAGCAGTTTAGAGACATAATGCACGTAGATTCTCCCTCATTAATAGTAGTACGATGAATGAGGTGATTCAGAAAATTTATTTGGATGGAGAATTCCAATTCTATAGGTAATTGCGACACATAGCCCGTATGATTAAAGACTACGAGATTGGAATCTGTTGGATCAATTCCATTAATTTCTAACAACAAAGCCTGCTTCTGGGAGGGACGATTTTGAAGCACCTCAAGAGCTGACATAGCTGAAGTGGATTGAGCCAAATCTTCAACTATATTATAATTTTGAGTAGCTCGGGCTTGAGGATTTAATGTCGATTTATGAACAACTCCCTTTAGTGGTTGCTGGGCCAGAATTGTAATCTACGGATAAAATATGCTTCCCTAGACCGGTGTCTAGTCTAGAACAACAGGTGAAAGACTACACTACCCTTTTTCCTAACTCGGAACAGATACACAGAGAGGATTGGATGCTTACTTGTTTCAGTCGCTCCCAAATGGCTCCTTTTTGTCGCTTCCACCACAGCTTCAAATTCAAGTGGTTTCAAATAGCTAAATGCTTCCTGCAATAAAGAACACTGAAATAGAAAAATATGCAATAATATAGATATCTATTCAAGTTAATTATCCAAACCAGTTAAGCATAACTACATTCATCAACCAAGATTTTACAACATGGAAAACCAAAGTAAACATGGATGCATGTAGGGAAAAACAAGAAGTACTCTTTATTGATGATAGAAGGAGAGGTTACAACCTAGTGATTGATTCATCATGAACTTCCAGTAAAGTTCCCAAGTCTCATCACAGCATAAGTCTCTCCAGCAGCAGCTCCACAAACCAAACTCTCTATTGAAAATTCTACAACATTTCCCTACTCAAATTATTCCTCCCAAACACTTAGATCTGTGTTCAATTTATAGAGGAACTGTAGGCAGTTTTGTAATCAATAACATTCCAAAAATAGGCAATACATGTTTCCATTCATGTATATGTCAAATGGACACTTGGATCTGAAGCTTGACACATGTGAACCCTTCTAGAAGACACTGGCCAAATGGAGATTCTAGAACAATGAGAATTTCGCTCCTAATGAGACCAACACACCTTTGAATGTCGAGAAGTGATTTGCAGAGCATCCTTGAATGGGGCTACCTACATATGCAATGCACTTAGGCCCCTTAGAGCCTGCGTTTGTGAGCTCCCACATGTTTAATAATAAGCTTCAAACCATGGAAAAGCCTTGCTTTGATGAAAATATTTGTTTGATTCATGTTGTTTCCTATCTTAGGGAATATAGCAACTGAGATGATAGGGAATGACAGACCCTTTGATCATCAGTCCTGGAGATGATGCCTAGTTAACCAGGTCATTGGGAATGATGCCCAAATTGACCTATAACAATTTCCCCCTACAGCATGAGATCCAAATAATAAGAACATTTGATTGAGATGCTTTACACTGCGATGAGCCTGGAAACAAAGCGGAATAGTCACCTACATCAATATTACAATACATTACATCATGATAAATCCTCTATTGATCATAATTGTTGAGGGTAGGCATTCCCATAATCAACACATAAAACAATATAATAACATGTACATAATTCATAAAGTCGTCTACATTGGAATGTTGCCCAGATGCAGACATTACCTACAGACATAGGCCCATGTTTGGATGAAAATTTTTATGTAAGGTCACCATATAGATGATGTGTACAACAATCCTGAAATCGTAGCCTGGATGGCTGAAACTAGATCCGGGGACTTCTTATCTCATTCACTCGATCATTCAGGTACAAGTCTAGCCATGCGAATATATGATTTGTCGTCGAACAAGGAAAGACATCATTTGATTACCATCCAATAATGAAAGTTGTTAACAAACGCAAGAGAACCACCATTAATGTCAAAGGACCTCAAGGAACTGCAGTACATTTCATAAGGCGTGAATAGATTATTTGATGTCGAACACCAAACAAAATCTTTCGGTCAAAAGTCTGGAAGCGAGGATCTTGTTGATGCTGTAACAAGCCTCATGGTACTGGAATCTGATGTTTCTAAGTGAACTTCCTGGATATTGATTTGTAGTCAACAGGAAGCCACCTTATTGCAAAACTGGAGTTACTAATTTCGGAGACATGGGTATGACTTGATATAACAATTTTCAGTTATGACGGTCATGAAAATGAAGGTTTTTGAGTATTGCAGATGGATGAGTTCCTAATCATTGGATGACTTCTCTTGAGCATATTGCCGACACTGTGATGAGTTGGTAGCATTGACCCAAAACCGAAGTGAAGGTATGAAGAACCATAGGTGTGAATGAATTGTCAATATGATTACCCAACCCAAACAGTCACATACATGGAGTGAAAGAAGTGTCATGTTCAAGAGTGACTTCCTACCAAAAAGAAACTTTGCTTGCTTTTCCCAAATTTTCCCCGGTCATTTGTCAACCAGTACCTCTTTATTTTTTAACAAGCTTGAGGAGGATAAAATTTTCTTGATCTATAATTCAACCCTTTGGGCGAATAAAGAATAAAGTATCACTATTTAATAATTTAACAAGTCTAGTGATGAATGAAACTCGATTCTTGCCATGATTGAAAAGCCTGTTGCTATTTTATGTTTTAACGAGCTTAACGACAATGATAGCCCGGTCCTTTTTCATGTTTAGAGAGTCTGAAAAAGAGGACGAAAGAGAACTCCAAAAGTACTTTTTTGTAAATTTGTCGCTCAAATCCGAAAAAGTGTAAAATAATATCTGAAAAAAACCTCTTTGGTCATGTTTAACCAAGGTATTCCTTTTTCATGAATAATCCATCTCAGTCCATAAAAGGGTTAAACTTATACTGAGTAGATATCAATTCATTTACTTTAACGAGCTCGAAATGACAAGTGCTCGGCAATCTTTTCACATTATCGGAGTCTAAAAAGAGTTGAAGGAAGACTCCAGAGGTTCCTTTTTTTCTGTTATAGAGGCTCGAAAAAGAGATAAAAGCGTGCTTCAAATCATTTTTCGTTTTTAACAAAGCTCAAAAAATAAGGAGAAAAAGCATGCTTTGTGGTCAAGTCCTTCTTGAAATAAATACACATGACTAACCTATTCGTCAGTTGTATTCCCTGTTCAGAACAACATCAAATGGATTAAAAGTATCTGTTTCATGATAAAAACATAATAAAACTATAGTCATAGCAACAAATTTAACTTGCAAGTAATTAAATGACTATATAAAGCAGTTTCACTATTCATTTTTACCATTCCATAGTTACCATTTGCATTTTGGAGCTCTTAACCTGATTTTTCCCTCTAACTTCAGTTGTTGATTGTGGTCATTTCAGTGGACATATTTCATCGCCATTTGATCCAGGTCAGTAGTAAAAACCTCCTCTTTCTTTCAGTATTCATTTCATTACCTTTCCTTGTAAATTTTCAGGGTTTTGAGGCCCCTAGGGTAAATTCTACCAAAATTGAGGGCAACGCACCCCTGAATGTTGAAACTTGCATTGCATAGAAGGTACAGTGAAGTGTACCTGCATGTGCAATGCACTGTCTCAGCCCAGGGAGTGCATTGGGTGCAGTTGAAGTTTTTTGTTTTCATGTTGTGTCCAAAATTTTCCTAGTTTTTTGCAATGAATGGTATCTAATGGATCTTATGGTTTATTTTCAGGTTTCCATCAGATTATAATGATAATTACATGGAGAGAAAGAGATCATGAAGAATAAGATATGATTGCCTTGAATGATCTGGGTACTGTAAGAGCTTTAAGAGATTGCAGGCTGCTTAAGTACTTCAAACTGTCGGGAATGAGGCAACAGATAGAACTCTTGGAGTTCCTTGTTCGAGCATGGGATCCAGTGATAGAGGCATTTCACATCAAAAATCAAGTATTGTCCATAGCAATTGAGGTTGTGTATTTTCTCACAGGTTTTTCGAGGAGAGGTTTGCCCATTTCACTCACAGGATCTACTGTTGGAGGAGAAACAATGAGGGATTATGTTATGCAGTATTGCTATCTGGGGTTAGAACCTAGCAAAGATAGAAAAATAAACATTTGTGATGTCAGGTATTTTCCTTTGAGAACCATCCTATTCACAATCGCTAAAATAGCTGGCACTGTTACACTCCATGTAGAAAACAGATCGTATATGCAGTATGTGCTGGAATGTTTAGAGCCAACAGTTTTCAACTGGTCTAAAGTTGTTCTATCTCAGATAAAGGAACAACTGAATAAAGCAAAGGGAGGAAGGAAGAAAAATTTCAGTTATGGTTCCATTCTTATTTCCTTCGCTTTGGAATGGATTCCACTGATGCAGCCACAACATGTAACATTGGATATATCTAGTCCTAGAGATCCTTGAATGCAGAGATGGGTAGAACTCATGGGTCAGAATTCAGGTCAATCGACTGTTGTGTTCTAGACTAAATTCTTCTCCTGGTTCAGGCGACAGATCGTCACCATCAATGAGTATGCATATGCAGGTGTCGACTTTTGAGGAGATCCAGATCTAGTTTTACCAGAAGGCACTCAGTGGGGTGCAATATGTAAGATTGATTTGACCATGTTTTTTGATTTTTATAAGGTTTATACAATTTTTTTTATGTTTTTATTTATTTTCAAGACTAAAATAAATGTTTAATGTAAAGTAGGTATCGACCGCGTTCAACCAGTAGAGGAACCAGAGCGCGAAGTGGATGCACCAGCAGAGAGGGTTGTCAAGAGAGCAGTCCTTTAGGACCTTGATATGGCTGAGACTCTTGCTGAGCTCCAGCAGCACATAGAGCGGTTGAACTTTGGGATTCCGGATTGTCGGATCGAAGAGATTCCCATGCGACTCCAGTGACACACAATTGGGGTTCCTAACCATTCAGTGCAGTTGCTAGATCTATAGTGTGCTATCATGAGCACCACTAATTTACTTATGAATTTTTGCATACATTTTGAGGTCAGATGACCAACGTGTCTTGGGCATAAATTTTGTAAAAAACCTATAACTATCTATCTATAAGTTTTCAGAGTTTTTCCTATGTTTAATGCGCAATCCTATTCAATGATGTGAATGTTTTCTTTACCTATGTCACAAATGTCTGTCTAAAACTTGATTAGCTAATGAATCAGTTAAATTTTTTAGATTTCTGGAAATGTGTTGATATTGAATGAAATCAAAATTTCTCTCCAAAATTCGAACTCTTCGGAACAATCTAAGAAGTGTTGGATTTCTAACAGTATAAATACTAGTAAGTTGTAGTACCACAAGTTGTGAGTCTAACTTGATGATTATGCGGTTAATACCAAATGAAATGGAATCAGAGAAAAGTTCAATCAACGCGCTATACTCAACAATATTATTCATTGATTTATCGATACAAATCCCTTGAAAGCTAACTAACTCATCGTTCAGAGCGAAAATGGCCTACGCTACAGAGGATAGATTTTGCATACTATGACTAGAACCATCAGCATATCCAACAAATGGTTCTGAAGATTCAGTCATCTGCGATGAAATGTAAAGCGGATTAATAACATCAAGAAAACTCTAAAAAAAAATTAAGATAGTGAATGCGAATCAACAGCATATAAACAATATAATACAGGAAATTACTATGCTCATGATTAGGCATAGTAATGTTTAAGATACAACCCATTTATAGGATGTGCCAATGGAATTCCATCGTAATCAACTAACTCTTAGGAACCCTTAGCAAGAACTCTTTTGACAATGTAGGGGCCATGCCATAATGGCTTGAATTTTCCTGTACCTATTTTATCAGCTTCCTGGTCATAAAGAAGGACCAAGTCACCCTCTGAGTAGATGTGAGGCTGGACATTTTTGTCATATTGTGCCTTTATACATCTCTTATGCACTTCGTTGGCAAATTGGGCTTCACGGTGCGTTTCATCTAGATGGATGAGGTTAAGGAGATGCACTTCTTCCTCTGAGGTGTCAGGTAACAAGTCTATCGCGAGTTTTAACGATGATATTTTGCATTAGGTTGGTAAGATAGCTTCTAGACCATACACCAATTGAAAAGGAGTAAATCCAATTACGTTTCTCACTGAGGTTCGATACGCTCATAAGGCAGAGTACAGGATCAAGTGCCAGTTCCTTTTACGAACTCCTATCATTCGTTGAAGCATTCGTTTAAGAATTTTGTTAATAGCCTCAACTTATCCATTTGATTGTGGATAATAAGGAGTAGAATTATCATGTGACAATTCTAACTTGGCTGTCAACTCAGACATCATATGGTTGCAAAAATTCTTTCCACGATCCGTAACTATAGCTTGTGGGACCCCAAACCGTGCAATGACATGATTGAAGAAAAACAATGCAACTGTTTGTCCTGTGTTGTTGAATGTAGGCATCGCTTCGGCCCATTTGGTAAAATAGTCGACTGCGACAATAATATAACCGTTCCCCCCAGATGAAGGAAGGCTACAGGTCATGAAATCGATACCCCATTTCGTAAATGGTCCAGCAGAGACAACAAGATGCATTGGCGTTGGTGGCTTGCGAATTTTACGGTCATAAATCTGGCATGCATGACAACTTCTGACTGCGAGGATACAATCTTGAAAAATAGTAGGCCAAAAGTAACCGGCGCGGAGTATCTTCTACGCGGTATCATAACCAGATAAATTTCCGCCACATACCCCAGCATGGCAATCATTTAATACTTTTTTGGCCTCCTCATGAGTGAGGCACCTCCTTAAAATGGTATCGACACCATGACGATAAAGTATATCGCCGACAATTAGATAATAGTTAGCTTGGTATCGAGTATGTCACTGGTCAGAGCGAGAGGTATTAGGTCAAAAATTTTGGGTTTGGAGATAAATGATGAAATCTCCATACCAGGGATCAGATGATCCGATTAGAAACAAAGACTCGTCTGGAATATATGGTTCCGACGTAGTTGCACTACTATCACAGGGAAGGTCATAGAAAAGCTTAGCCAAAACTAAAGACTTCTTTGACTTGGATTTGATGAATTCCAAATCAAATTCCTACAAAATGATGATCCATTTTGAATATTTCCCCCCTATAAATTGACGTGATAAAATGTAAGTCATGGGGTTGCAATCCAAAACTATTGTTGTTTTTTGGAGCAGGATATAATGGTGAAATCTTTGGACAGCTTGAACAACTGCCAAGGCAAGATTTTCCACATATGAGTACTTAACTTCCATATCACTGAGATTATGACTCAAATAATAGATCGGATGTTCAATTCATTCTTCTACTTGGACCAAAACCATAGTGATGGTCATTTCAGCTGCGTCGATATATAGGAAATAATCATTTTGATAATTTGGAGGATACATTAATGATGCTCAGACAAGATGGTCCTTGACAGCATCAAAAGAAGCTTGCGCAACTTGATCCCAATGGAAGGGAACCCCCTTTTTCAATAATCAAGTAAATCCTTTAGCCATTTCGGCGTAGTTTGGAATGAACCTTCTCCGGAAGTTAGCCTTTCCTTGAATTTTCTGTAACTGAAGTAAGTTTGATGGTGTAGGAAAATAAAGAATGGCCTGTACCTTTAGTGGGTCTATTCAAATTCCTTCTTTTGAGACTACGAATCCAAGAAATCAACCAGAATCAACAAAAAACACACATATGTGCGGATTGAGGCGTATCTTGTAGTGTCGACATCATAAGAAAATGGCTCTCAAATGCATCGGGTGATCAGTCCATTTTCGTGAATGCACTGGTAAATCATCTAGATATGGTTGAACAATGTGTTTGATGTCATTGAAAGAATAATCCATTGCTCTCTAAAAAGTTGCCCCAACGTTCTTTAAACCAAACGAGAGTTTTCAATATGTGAATGTGCCCCAGGGACAGATGAATGATGTCTTATGTTGGTCATCTGGACAGATATTGATTTGATTGTAGCAAGAAAATCCATCCATGAAAGAAAATATTTCACATCCAACACAATTGTCAATAATCTGGTCGATAAAGGGTGTAGGATAGTTGTCTTTTGGACAAGCATGATTAACATCTCGATAATCGACACACACTCTAATGGTTCCTTGTTTTTTCATAACAGGAACGATATTGGAAACCCACTCAATTAGCGGAATAGGGTATATGAAACCAGCACGCAAAAGTTTTTCAACTTCTATTTTGATGGAAATGGCTTTCTTTGGATGAACAGGACGAAGCCGTTGACACACCGGTTTGACATTAGGATACATATTAATAGTGTGTTCAACTATACTAGTATCTATTCCTGGAATTTCCTCGTAAGACCAAGTGAATATGTCACGAAATTCACAAAAAGGAGAGCGATATGAATCAAGTTCTGATGGAGAAAAAGATACATTGACATGAATATTTTCTACAACGCCAGGTTTAGTTGAAATATTAATAGAAATCGTTTCTTCAATACTTGATAAATTTCACTCAGATTCAATTGCATTAATCGGAAAAGAATTCGAAAAGAAATTTTAAATGAATGGGTGATATAGTTCACTAAGATTATTTTCTTCTTAATTTGGAAGATGGGAGCGATTATGATAATATTCCCATGGTTCTCCTTCTACCATCATTGCTTCCAAAATATTTTCATCTGTCAAAAATTTTGAGGAAAATGGATCAAATGGAGTATGAAAATCTAATGAATGATCAACCCAAACACTCAGCGACGCTGATTTCAGATTTTCCGCCCAAGCCAAATAGATTGATTACTATTGTAGCTCAATAGGGTTGAGCGATAAAACATCATCCAATGTAGAAATATCAGAAACACCTGTACTCTCCCTTAAGCCAGATAGAGTGGAAGAGATCATGTAGCAGGTCTCTATACTTGCAATTTCCACCCACATCATGGGCGACGGTAATGCAAAGGTTCCCCTAAGAGTGGAATCCTTTAAGAGTCCTACACCAATGTTCTATATTTCTAGTTGGGGTAAGTGAATATACGGAACGCTTCTAGTTACCTGTGAAGCGGAGGCAAAAAATGATAATTTATTAATGACTGTAATATTACCTTTATGAGGAATGGAAACCATTCTAAAATATGTAGAAACAATTGCAGTCATCGCATATACCCATGGCCTTCTGAGTAAAATATTATAGTCAAGGGGTCCATCAACAATCTCAACATCAATACTTACTATTTTGCCTCCTAATTCAACTTGCAAGTTATTGATAATACCACAAGGTTTATATGTTCTTCCATCAAAAGCCTTCAACGTCATTGATGATTGTGATAATCGCGGCGAGCCAAGTGACTTCCAACAGTTTAGAGATATAATGCACGTAGATGCTCCCTCATCAATAATAGTGCGATGAACAAGGTGATTGAGAACATTTACTTGGATGGAGAACACCAATTTTGTTGGTAGCTGTGGAACATAGCCCGTATGATTAAAGACGACAAGATTAGAATCAGTCGGATCAATTCCACCAATGGCCGACAATAAAGCCTGCTTCTGGGAGGGAAAATTTTATAATACCTCAAGAACAAACATAGCTGAAGGGGATTGAGCCAAATCTTCAACTATATTATAATTTTGTGTAGCTCTTGCTAAAGGATTATATGTTGATTTATGAATTACTCCCTTTGGTGGCTTAATTGTCAATTCAGGAATAACAGGAGGTGGTACCGATTCATTAGATGGATTCATTGTCGAGGTAGTAGGTTGATCAGTGGCTGAACTACCATAGTCTTTATTCCACGTCGACACCAAAATATCTTGTGAAGGTTTTGTAGTGGATAACATTAACACTTGGGAACTAGGAGCTGGATCCATAGCAACCAAATTTGTGTCTGGATTTGGAAATGGGTCTGTCAACATAGCTGATGCATTAGAAGTCTTGATGATTTTTGAGATTTCAGCACAATGAGGACAATCCCTAACAAAGTGTTCCTCATTACAGATTATGCATGGATAACGAGGTTTCTGTGGTCCTAACGGTTGATCAGATGATCGTTCCTGTGGGTTAGAAGTTTTCTTTTTCTTTGATTTCCCCTTTTTCTTACTTCCTGGTTGCTTATCACTTTTTCCTTTGTCAAATGAGACGACATTGATTTTGGAAGTAGGAACAGGATCAGATGCAGTAGTGTTGTGTGTATTTACAGTGCCTATCAAGCTGTCTTTGACATGAGAGTCCTTTATTTGAGGAGGAAAATTGAAACTAGATCGCGACGCATTTGGTATTTTTTCATAGAGCGTGCTAGACTGAGTATAAATCAAGTCTAAATACTGGGCATGAGCAATAAATTTCTCTTCTGTGATGATGCCACCTTTAGCCACATCCTCTGTTATATATGTTAACAAGGATTTGAGGAACCATTCAGCAAGGAGCTGATCGGGAACAAATGTCTTAACCATTCATCGACGACGACGCAACTCATGAATATGATCTGAAATGTGAGTAGCATTACTCTGTTTTAAATTGGTCAAGAGTTCTGTTCCAGTTTGGTATCTGATTGGTAATTGGAAATGGGTCAAAAAGACAGTAGCCAAAGTAGTGAAATTGTTGAATGAAGCTCTAGGTAATTCAATGTACCATTTAGCTGCCGGACCTGTGAGCGTTCTCTGGAAAAGACGTAATCGAACAGAATCATCATTTACGGAATTTGATGAACACCATAAATGATAAGTCATAACATGATTTGATGGGTCTTCTCCAGGGTTTCCATTGAATTTAGGAATTTCGGAGGGTAATTTATGTGGTATCACCGGCCACTAAGGAGCATAATTGATAGGATAATTGGTTAACCGGTTTAAATCTGGAAATTCCAATGTTGCAACAAAAGGCAATTGTCTATTAAGGTCAGGTTGAGGATAGCCAGGATAAGATGGAATTGCTTGGGAAATAGGTCTTTGAGCACCGTCATATGGGATTTGTTGCTGGTAACACAGATAGGGGTTGTTTTGCATGGAAAACGCTTGAGATTTCTATTGACCAAAACTTGGATATGGTACTTGTTGATATGAAGTTTGAGGAATTTGCGTCTGTGGCTGCCAAGGGATCTATCCACCAATATTATAACCCAAATTAGTGTAAGCTGGATTCGGTTGATATGTATAACCAGATTGTGTTTGTGACATCCCATAAAATGGTGGACCAACTTGTGAATAAATGATCCCTGACATAGGTTGTTGTAAATTAACCAAAGGATTTTGATATTGAGTTGAAGAACTCGCCTGATAAGGTTGATGTACAAGATTTTGATTCTGTAACAGGGGTATATATGTATTAACAAGTGGTATTGAAGTGGGTGTAATAGGTTGAATTGGTTGATACGATTGGACAACTGTTTGTGGTTGGATAGGCAGAGTGGGATGCCATTGAAAAACATGCATGTCAACATTAGTGTGACCAAAATGTGACTGAGAACTGTCATATTGGGTGACCATAGGTTGCCCCCCAACATAAGGAGGATAATAATATGGAAAATATTGTTCACTGAATGCTGGGAGTCCACTTGATATGGTATTTAAAGGAATTTACCCATAATGACTGGCTTGATATTGCCTTGATGATGGATTTAATGAATCAAGTCGTTCAGTACTAACTATAGGACTACCAGTTAAAACACCAGATGATGACATTGGCAAAGACCATGAACGTGAAGGTGCACTAGAGAAAGTGCCAGATAGTGATTTGTAACTTGTTTGGAGCGAAGGGCCACCATGCGAATATGACTCTGGTGATGTTGTGAACATCGAAAGAGTAGCAAGGGTAGGAGTTGACATAATTGGAACAACAGACCCAACCGAAGATGCTGGTTCAGACATGGTTGTTTGACCAAATGTATACTCTTCAAAATCGACGGGTGATTGAATGGTAATGGGATCAACAAAAGTAGATGGAAACAATTGAGGAAATTACTGGTACAGGTAAAGGTCTCCCCCAAAGTGGGTTTGACTGAAAGGTGTATCAGGTTGAGGGATTTCTTCAATTGCGATTAAAAAAGGAGAAAGAACTTCACCGTCAGGCCCAAAATATATTTCAGACGGTTGATTATATGATATAGAAGTTTCAGTGGCTACAGATATTTGTGGAGTGACCAAAGTAGGAACAACTTTTGGCTGTTCAGATTCAGGATTCAGAGATTCTGGAAAAGAAGAGACAGAATCTGGATCAATATGGGATTGAACTACGTCGGGTCTAGGAGGTATGGTCTCAATGATTGAATGGATCGTAACCACGGGTAGCTGTGAAGACTCCGTTTCAATAACAGTAGACGAACTGGGATGTGTAGAAACAATTTGAGCTATCTTTGGTTTAAATGATGATGTTTCGCCAGAGGTACAAATTGTACTTGTTTTGGCAGATCGTGATTGCCTTCACCCACCATAAATAACTTCTAGTGGTAAAGGTGGTTTCAAAGCTAATCTACGTGAATGACAGGGGGTAGGGTTTTGTTCTTCCACGATTACTGATTTATTTTATCCAAAAACAAATAAACAAAAAGAGGGTAATGCTAGGCAAAAGGGTTTACTAAGAAACTGTGAACTGTAGAATACCTCTCGGCGAACCAAGAAGTACGGGCAGGTAATCTCCCCGAATGTTGTGTTCGGTGTATCACAATTTCAAGGCGGCCGACCCGGTTCACTATGGATGGATAGCACCTAAACGTTGTCCTCCCAAATATACCCAAAGGTACATGAAGGCCCAAGTCCGTATTAGCGTTGTCTGATGTGAAACCGCATAGTGAGAGCACCCCTTTATACTTATCGTACTGTAACACCACCCGATATACATGAAAGTATGTGGACGAGCTACGATATACTTACGTATGTGGAGTGAGGTATCACACTCAGAATGTATCTCAGACAAGTTAACGACAACTGCTATGTTTTACGACACCGAAACACGTCTCTAGCCTAGACCTCTAAATGTGTTGTTAATGTTCCAAAGAATTGTTAAGTAAATTGAGATTTATTTTATGTTGAACTTGCTTAACAGTTTTCCTTTCAGGTTCACCACGATGATGTATATAAAATTCCTAAAATGAAAGTTAAGAATGATAGACAAACTTTCACTTTTAGCTTTTTCAATGAAAGACCTAGCAACTAAGGGAAAAGAGAAAATAATTTGAGAGAAAACAAATCAATGAACAAAATAGAATCAATGAATCTCAATCTAAATGCAGATTTCCTAATGTTCCTTTTGCAAAAAACACACAATCCTACATGCAAATGCAAGTTTTTCTTTTCAGTTTCCTTAATGTTATGAATGCAGAAAATAAATTAGGTGCACTAGATCAATAATCAAAATGCTTTTTACTTTTGAGAAATGAAGAATACAAACAAAAATTTCTCTTTTGAAGGAAAAATGAGGACTCCAACAACAATTTCTCCTATCAAGGAAATGAAGATTTTACAACAATTTCCTATTTCGAAAGCAAACGATTGTTAATGCGACCATAAAAATAACTTTGAAATCAAATTGTCAATGATAATGATAAACTTTTTAAAACAACATTGAACAAATTTTTAGTCAAAGGAGAAGAAATATACAGAGTTACTAGTCAATAGAGCATTAAACTTTTTAGAACAAATCAGCAAACAAAACTGAAGCAAAGTACAAAGTTAGATTCAAGGGGATTTGTTCCTTTCAGGAGCCAACACAGTCTCCAAAGGGAGACAGTGCTCTACAACATAGGCTGACAAGGGAGACAGTGCTCTGCAAAGCACTGTGCCCTGACCAAGGGTGCGTTGAGCGCAGTAAACAAAGAACAAGGTACTCTTTTGCTCACTAACTTTGCAAATTAAGCTCTGAAAAAGTCTAATCTTTATGTGAAATAGCTACTGGGTGGATTTAGAAAGCACATCAGAGACTAAAACACTAAGAATAAAGAGAAGTTCTCCTCAGTGGAGTCGCCAGTTTTTTGGGCCAGAATTGTAATCTACGGATAAAATATGTTTCCCTAGGCCGGTGTCTAGTCTAGAACAAGAGGTGAAAGACTGCACTACCCTTTTTCCTAACTCAGAACAGATACATAGAGAGGATTGGATGCTTACTTGTTTCAGTCGCTTCCAAATGGCTCCTTTCTGTCACTTCCACCACAGCTTCAAATTCAAGTGGTTTCAAATAGCTGAATGCTTCCTGCAAGAAAGAACACTAAAGCAGCAGAAGATGCAATAATATAGATATCTATTCAAGTTAATTAGCCAAATCAGTTAAGCATAAACTACATTCATCAACCAAGATTTTACAACATGGAAAATCAAAGTAAACATGGATGCATGTAGGGAAAAACAAGAAGTACTCTTTATTGATGATAGAAGGAGAGGTTACAACCTAGTGACTAATTCATCATGACCTTCCAGCAAAGTTCCCAAGTCTCATCACAGCATAAGTCTCTCCAGTAGCAGCTCCACAAACCAAACTCTCTATTGAAAATTCTCCAACATTTCCCTACTCAAATTCTTCCTCCCAAACACTTAGATCTGTTTTCAATTTATAGAGGAACTGTAGGAAGTTTTGTAATCAATAACATTCCAAAAATAGGCAAGACATGTTTCCATTCATGTAGATGTCAAATGGACACTTGGATCCGAAGCTTGACACATGTGAACCCTTCTAGAAGACACTAGCCAAGTGGAGATTCTGGAACAATGAGAATTTCACTCCCAATGTGACCAACGCACCTTTGAATGTCGGGAAGTGCTTTGCAAAGCAGCCTTGAATGGGGCTACCTGCATATGAAATGCACTTAGGCCCCTTAGAGCCTACGTTGGTGAGCTCCCACATGTTTAATAATAAGATTCAAACCATGGAAAAGCCTTGCTTTGATGAAAATATTTGTTTGATTCATGTTGTTTCCTGTCTTAGGGAATATAGAACTAAGATGATAGGGAATTATAGAACCTTTGATCATCAGTCCTGGAGATGATGCCTAGTTAACCAGGTCATTGGGAATGATGCCCAAATTGACCTATAACAATGGCCTTATTATCAATTCAGGAATAGCAGTTGACGGTATCGTTTTCGTAGAAGAATTTGTGGTCGAGGTAGTAGGTTGATCAGTAGCCTAACTATCGTAATATTTATTATGCATTGACACCAAAAAATCTTTTGAAGGCTTTGTGACAGACAACATAAGAACTTGGGAACTAGAAGTTGGATCTGTAGCAACCAAATTAGTGTCTGGATTCATAAATGAATTTTCCAACACAGCCGATGCATGCATTAGGGGGATTTTGAGGTCTAAAATGGGCCTCCTAAGGAAATTCTAAAATAATAGTGGAAATAATAAAATAATATTTGATTAAATCATCAAATTTTAGAAGGAAAAAAGAAAAAACTACTTTTTCAACACGTATTTTGAACTTATCTCCCTAACGTTTTACTCAAATTTCGAGCGGGAATACTCGTTGGATGCAAAATCTAATTCCTCGTCCAAGGAGTACCCATGTTGCCTACTTTTTATGGAATCTACTACACGAAAAATGAGAAATACATGAAAAACGTGATTGTAAACATGTTTTTTCATGTATTTCTCATTTTTAGTTTAGCAGGGTCCATAAAAAGTATGCAACATGGGTACTCCTTGGATGAGGAATTAAATTTTGCATCCAACGAGTACTCTCACTCGGAATTTGAGTAAAAAATTAGGGTGATAAGTTGAAAATATGAGTTGAAAAAGTAGTTTTATTATTTTTTAATCTTTTTACTTTTTTACTCAAAAAATGGTGACTCATCCTCCATGGTTAACATCATCATCTTGAATCCTATTGGTTCTTATAAATTTTATTTTGGTTGTACATTTTTCTTAGGAGGCCCATTTTAGACCTCAAAATTCCCCTAATGTGAGGTCTTAACCAATTTTGAGACTTCGATGTGATGAGGGCAATCTCTAACAAAGTGCTCATCATTACAGATTATGCAAGGGTAACGCGGTTTCTGATTTCCAGACGATTGATGAGATGATCTTTCCTGCGGGGTAGAAGTTTGATTTTTCTTTGATTTCCCATTTCTCTTACTTCCGGGTTGCTTATCACTTTTTCCCTTGTCAAATGACATGACATGAATTTCAGAAGAAGGCATAGGATCAGATGTAGTAGAGTGATGTGTGCTTGCAGTACCAATCATACCATCTTCTGAATGAGAGTCCTTAGATGGAGGAGGAACAGTAAAATTGGATCGCAGTGTGTTGGTAATTTTCTCTTAGAGCATGCCAGACTGAGTATAAATCAAATCTAAGTACTGGGAATGAGGAATGACCTTCTCTTTAGTGATTATGCCACCCTCAGCCACATCCTTAGTTATATATGGTAATAGGGACTTAATGAACCACTCAAAAAGGAGCTGATCAGGAACAAATGTATTAAACATTCTACGATGATGACACCACTAATGAATATGATCAGAAATGTGAGTAGCATTAATCTGTTTAAAATTAGTCAAGAGTTTTGTTCCAATTTTATATCGTATGTGTAACTGGAAGTGGGTCAAAAATACAGTAGCTAGGGTAGTGAAATTATCAAAAGAAGCTCTTGGTAACTTAATGTACCATTTTGCAGCTAGACCAGTGAGCGTACACTGGAAAAGACGTAGTCAAATGGAGTCATCATTTAGGGACTTAGATGAACACAAAAAATGATAAGCCATGACATGCGTCAATGGGTCTTCCCCAGGGTTTCCATTGAACCTAGGAATATTCGAGGGTAATTTATGAGGTATCACCAGTCACCAAGGAGCATAGTTGATTGGATCATTGGTGAGTCAGTTTAAATCTGGTAACTATAATGTTGCAACAAAGCGAAACTATCGATTTAAGTTGGGTTGAGCATAGCTAGGGCATGATGGAATTTCTTGGGAAACAAGCCTTTAAGCACCAGCATAAGGAATCTGTTGCTGGTAACCCAGATAGGGGTTGTTTTGAAAATCAAACGCTTAAGGATTCTGTTGACCAAAACCTAGGTACGCTACTTGTTGAAATGAAGGTTGTGGCATTTGTGCTTGTGGCTGCCAAGGGGTCTGTCCACCAATATTATAACCCAAACTAGGATAGCTTGGATTTGATTTTGGATAGGTATAACCTAGTTGTGACTGCGACATCCCATAATATGGTAATCCAGTTTGTGAATAAATAATTTTGGATATAGGTGGTTGTTGCAAACTAGCAGAAGGAGTTGGAGTCTTAGGGCCCAATACTTGAGGGTATTGGGTTGAAGGACCCGCCTGAGATAGTTGAGGTACAATAGTTTGAGTCTATAACAAGGGTAAGGATGTATTAACAAGCGAATTAGATGTGCGTGCAACAAGTTGAACTGGTTGATACGAGTGTACAACCATTTATGGTTGGATGGGTAGAGTGGGGTGCCTTTTACAAACATTCATTCTGACATTAGGATGACCAAATAATGATGGACTACTCTCAATATGTGTGACCATATGTTTCCCCCCAGCATGAGGAGTATAATAAGATGGAAAACATTATTCTCCAAATGCAGGGAGTCCAGTGGAAATTGTACTGGACGGAATATACCTAGATGGAATAACATGATATTTCCCTGATGATGTATATAAAGGATCAAGCCATTCAGTACACACTATAGATTTAATATTTAGAATACCAAACGATGACATTGTTGAAGTCCATGGGTTTGAGGATGCACTGGAGAAGGTTCCAGATAAATATTAGTAACTAGGTGGGATGGAAGGGCCACCATATAGATGTGACTCTGGTGAAGTTGTGAACATCGACGAGGTAGCAAGAGCAGGTGTTGTCATAACTGGAATATATGGTCCAACCAAAGATGTTGCCTCAGGCATGGTTATTCGACCAAATGTATACCATACTGGATCTACGATAACTCGAATAGACACAAGATCAACAAAAGCAGAGGAAGGTGATTGAAGAAAATACTTGTACAGGTAAAGCTCCACCCCAAAATGAGTTGGAGTTAAAGGTTTTTCATCTTGTGGTATTTCTTCAATCAAGATTAAACCAGGTGGAAGGATTTTGTCATCAGGAATGAAGTATATTTCAGGAGGTTGACTGTGCGATATAGGAGACTCAATAGCTATAATAGATTGTGGGGCAACTGATATAGTAACAACTTTCGATCGTTCGAATTCGAGATTCAAATGTTCTGGAAAAAATTGTGACAAGATCCGGATCAATTTCCTGTTGAACAACGTCAGGTTCGGGAGGTATGGTCTTATTGATTGGATGGATCATGACCATAGGTATTTTTTAGGACTCTGTCTCAACAATAGAAGATGAACTAGGATTTGTAGAAACAACTTGAGCTGACTCTAGTATATGTGAGGATGATGTCGCACCAAAGGTACTAATAGTAGTAATTTTGGTAGAGAAATGTCACCTTTGCCGACCAGAAATGGCTTCCGGTGGTAAAGGTGGTTTTAGTGCTATTCTACATGAACAACGGGGAAAGGGGTGTTCTTCTTCCACAATGACTGATTTATTTTATGACCAAAAAGAATTAAACAAAATAAAAACATAATTCTAGGCAAAAGCTTTACCAAGAAATCGTGAACTATAGAATAACTCCTCGCAAACCAAGAAGTATGGGCAGATAATCTCCCTGAATGTTATGTTTGGTGTATCACAATTTACAAGGCAGCCGACTCAGCTCACTATGGATGGATAGAAACCTAAATTTTTCCCCAAAATATACCCAAAGGTACATGGAGGCCCAAGTCCGTATTAGCATTGTCTAATGCAAAACCGCACAGTGAGAGCACCCCCTTATACTTTTTGTACTAGAACACCACCCTATACACCCGAAGCTTCATGGAAAAGATTTGATATACTTACGTACGTGGAGTGAGGTATCACACTCGGAATGAATCTCATATAAGTTAGCGAAAATTGCTATGTTTAACGATTCTAGAACACATCGCTAGCCTAGCCCTTCTAAATGTTATCGTTATGGTTCCAATGCTTTCTTAGGTAAATTGATGTAAATTTTAAGTTGATCTTGTTTATAAAACTTGTCTTTGAGGTTCACCATGTGATGTGATGGAAATTTTTAAAATTTCAAACTAAAATGATAAGCAAACTTTTCAATTTTAGCTTTTTCAATGAAAATCCTAGCTACTAAGGGAAATAGCAATCAGTTTTTAGAGAAAACAACAAAGAGCACAAACTAAAATGTAGCTTTCCTAACTTGTTCCTATGCAACACACTAATTCACTATATGCACATGCATGTTTTTATTTTCAGCTCCCTTAATTTGAATGCAGGAAAGGAAACTATATGCATCAAATAAACAAAAACAAGTGTTTTCTTATTTGAGAAATGAGGAATTTAGCAACAATTTCTCTTTTAGGAAAAATGAAGAATGGAATTACAATTTTTCCTAGACGAAACGAAGAATTAAACAAAAATTTCATTTACAAAAACAAATGGATCTAATGAAGAAATAAAATACTTTGAATTTGATTTTCCAATGATAAAGAAAAACACTAAAGAGACATTGAACAAATTTACTTTTCAAAGGAGGAAGAATTAGGTAAGTTCACTTGTCTCTAAGAGGTATCAGACAGTTGAGAATACAACAAAAAGTGGACGAGAATGATATCAATGACAAATTTGAATGGTATTTGGTTGTCTAAGGGGGCAATGCAGTGTCCTAAGGGAGACAGTGCATTGCAGTGCACTCCTGAGTGGGAGATAGTGCATTGCAGTGCACTTTGTCTTGACCAATAGTGCATTGGGTGCAACAGTGATTGAAAATGAAAGCTGCAAAACACACTTCTAATGCAATTATTTCATTCAAAAGTCTAATAACTGAAATTAGATGCTACTGATGAGGATTAGTAGAGGAAAAAACATCAAGAATTATAGGAATGTTCCCAGTGGAGTCGCCAATTTGTTATTCATAATTGTGATCTACGGATAAATCAAATTCCCTAAGTGTGGTGATAGGCACTTAAAACAACATATGAAAGAATTTTCTATCACTTTCTCTAAAATAAGAATATATACAGAACAATAGAAGAACCTACTTGTAATCCAAGCACTTCTTCTTCTCCTTCTGTTGCTTTTGCTGTCGCCTTCAATCCAACTCAGATTTCTAGATCGATTCCTGCAAACATTAATAGATAACAATAAACAAATTGCAATATATAGATATCTACTTATCTTAATCACTCAAATCTATTAGATGTGAAACATATATATCATTCAAGAATCCATTGCATGAGAAATAGAAACATAAAGAGATACATATATGGGAAAATGAACAACAAAATTTACTAAATAGTAGAAGGGGGAGGTTACAACCAATGATTGATTTTATGCCACCATCTCCAACTTCATCCTAGCCTCATTTGATCTAAGGCTCAAGTTTTAGCTAATATTTAAAGTTCTCAAAATTTATTCAAACCTAAACGACTGGATAGAGTTCATTGCCAGGATTCTGGTGCAATTCGTTTCATCAAAATCCAAGTTCGTATGACTGAGTTATCATCTGTTGTTCATTTTCTAAAATAGGAAAAACAATGAAAATAATAGATAAAATGCTGATCTTGCAGGTGCAGTCAGAATTTGTAGAAATATCCTCTAGAAACAACCAATGACATTGCGCTAAGTGGCACCATTATATTCGCCGATGATGATTAGGAAGTGAATTTTTTTTATTTGTAAGTCTAAGTAAAATTTTATTAAATTGACATTTTATTTTATATGGTGGCCAATGGGGAAGGGCCACGTGGCATGCCACATACCCCCCCATGGCAGGATAGGTTAGAAGGTTGAATGACAAGTCATATAAAATTTGGACTAAGGTTGGTTGAATTAGTATTGGTGGTGGTATTATTCATATATATATATATATATATATATATATATATATATATATATATATATATTATAATGTTTTTAAACCACCAACCATGATAGAGTTAGCTAAATCTGGTGGCATACTAATCAATGTGGTGGAGGATCTAGAATGGTGGATGGAAAAAGTTAGCGGTGGAGATCTTCATGACTTAGAGAAAAATTATATGGCGGGGTCAGGGCTCGAACCCCTGACTTCCCGCCTGCCATATGCATGCTCGACCATCTCTCCTACAGGGTAGTTCTTACCCATACCATCTTCCGCATCTATTTGAATTGTAACCGCCTGACTGTTGGGGGTTGGAGGGGGCCAAGGCCCTCCTTATGTGACCAGAAGAGCATGACCAAGAGCTAGTTCAAACGAAAAACTAGCGGAAATAAACTCGTTTAATTAATGTTTAAGTGTGGCTTAATGATGTTAATACGTCATTTGCGTGTAAAGCACGATTAAACTTTAATCCTATCTTATATGTCACTAATCTTGCTTATGTTAATTAATCCAGAAAATTAAACTGGCGGAATTTTTGAAGGCAGTGCCAAACTTGGCGGGAATGCCAAATTTAGAAACTTGATCAAGTTGGTATCATAGCACAAGGCTGATTTCTTGTTTTACTTGAATATTTTTTAATGGTGAAAATTTACTGATGCTTACAAGATTGAGATTGCAGAGAGGAGAAGGGAAGCTACTGATAGCTAGTCTAGAAGTTAGGACAAGAAGGAAGAAGGTTGAGATAGCATCATCCTTACCCAAAGGACCACCCAAGGTAACACTTGAAGCACAAGAGGAATTAATTGCACAAGAGGCTGAGGTGGTTGAAGAGATACAAGCTGCAAAGATAAAGCTTGAATCAACAGCCAAAATGTCAAGCCATGAAGGAGATCATGAACATTCTGAAGAAGAGGATATCAAGAAGGAGTTTAAAGAAATTAAAAGGATGGTGAAAATTATGTATGAAGCTTTTATGGAAAAGGAAATTGGAGAAGGTTCAAAACACCCTCATAGAGAAGAATCTTCAAATAGTAAAAAGGAGGAAGAGAGGAGCTCAAAATATAGTGGTGGAAAACCACCTCCTTCTCCACCACCACCATCATCATCATCCTCATCAGCATCTTCATCTTCCAAATCCACTACAAAAACTCATACCCATAATCATTCCAAGATCCCAAAAGGTAAGATTCTGTTACTCAAGTTGGACATCAAATTTTAACTTCCTACATATAATGGAGAAGTTAATGCTACAAAACTAGATAATTGGATTCGTCAATTATAATTTTACTACAGAATTAAAAATTTGGAATAAGACGATATTAAAATCCAATTGGCTTCATTAAGGCTAGAAGGAGCAACATTAGTTTGGTGGGAGGAAAAGACACAAGAGGAAATGCGCATCTGTGGTAAGATTTCCATTACTTGGGTCGAATTCATTTCTTCCATTAAAATAAAATTCTATCCATTAGCCTATATGCATAAATCAATATTGAGTTCGCAAAACTTTATACAGCTTAAAGTTCAAAGTGTCCAAGAGTATACACAAGAGTTTAGGAAAAGGGCTTTATTAGTTGGAGTAGACTTAAATTCACAAGACACACCCTTGAATTATATAGGAGGTCTACATTCCTACTTAAAACACACTATTCTCATGTTTAACCCAAATAAATTAGATGAAGTATGTGTGCAAGCCATGCATCTTGAAGGAAGGGGTAAAAACATTTCTGAAGAGGGTAGTAAGAATAAGCCATTCAAGGGTAAGGGAAAAGAGAAAGGAGGAAAATGGAAGAGAGAGAAGAATGCAAGTGTGAAGCAAGAAGGGGAGAAAATAACATGCAAACATTGTTCCAAAGAGGGGCATGATGAAGCTCACTATTGTAAACTGCATCCCGAAATAAGACCAAAGAAACCAAATACCAAAGGGAAACAAAAGACGACTTCCACCACACAAAAATATCTTGGATCTGATTCAGGAGATGAAACCAAGATATTTGCCATGGTTAACAAAGGAAAGGAAGCGATTGCAAGTTCTATTACCTCAACCAGTCATAATAACACTTCAAATGAGGATACAAGGTTAGAATTATTCCATGTTAGAGTAATTTCTAATTACACAAATATTGATGCCTTATTTGATACAGGGTCACAAGAAACTTGATTTTAGAAGGCTTAGTTAAAAAAATGAACCTTGAAACTGTACCTCATCATAAGCCATACCCTTTGGGTTGGATAGTTAACAATGAAAATTTACAGGTGACAAGGAAATGTATTTTTAGATTTGCTATTACTGCAAACTTTGTTGATGAAGTTGAGTTAGATGTTGTACCACTTGATATTTCAGGGATTATCTTGGGTAGTCCATATTTGTATGACAGGAGAGTGGTATTTTCCCTTCATGAGAACAAATATTATTTGATCAAAGATGGAGTGGAGTATATTATGAGAGCTCATCGCAATAAACTGAATATCTCTTTAGTTAATGTAGGGCAAATGAAGAGGCTAGTAAATGCAAGTAAAATTTTTGTGCTTCTTATGATCAAGAAAAAGGAATATGTTAACTATGAATCTTTTGAAGGATGTGATGAAAAATTCAAATCTGATTTTTTTGATGTGGTAAGTCAACATGGTGAGATGTTTCAAGAACCAAAGGGGTTACCACCCAATAGGGGAATTTAGCATGAGATTCAGTTGCAGCAGGATGTTCCACTTCTGAATATTGGTATGTATCGCATGTCAATCATGGAAAGTTTTGAAATAAAGAATCAAATCCAAGAGTTGCTGAATAAAGGTATTATATTCCCATCTACTTCGCCATGTGGTTCTCCAATAGTTTTGGTTCCAAAGAAGGACAAGACTTGGTGCATGTGTATCGATTTCCATGCACTGAAAAAAATCATAGTAAAGAATTTCTACCCACTTCCACGCATTGATGATTTTCTTGATCAGTTAAAGCATGTAAATTATTTCACTAAGTTAGATTTGAGAAGTGGCTATCATCAAGTTAGGATAGCTGAAGAAGACATTTGGAAAACTGCGTTAAAGACTAGACAAGGATTGTATGAGTGGTTAGTTATGCCATTTGGCTTAGCAAATGCACCAACTACTGTTATGAGATTGATTAATGATGTACTTATACCATTTCTAGATGAATTTTTCATTGTTTACTTAGATGACATACTCATATTTAGAAAATCAAGAGAATAACATGTCATGCATGTGAACAAGGTACTTGATGTTTTGAAAAAAGAGAAATTGTTTCTTAAGATGTCAAAGTGTGAATTTGGTAAGAATTAATTGGTATATTTGGGACACATAGTTGGAAGGGGTGAATTGAATATTTATCCTTCCAAAGTTGAGGTCATTTTGAATTGGCTCAAGCCCCATACAGTTACTGAGGTAAGAAGCTTTTTAGGGGCAGCACAATATTGGAGGAAATTTATTGCTAATTTTTCTTCCATTGCAGCAACGTTACATGCATTGACAAGCATAAAGAAAGTCTTCCATTGGGGAGATTTGCAGCAGAAATAATTTGATGCTTTAAAGAAAAATATAAGTTCAACACCAGTACTAGCAATTCTAGATCTAAGACAGCCATTTGAGATCCAAACAGATACAAGTGATTATGCTATGGGAGTAGTTCCCATGCAGCATGGTAAGCCTATCTCATTTCATTCTGAAAGTTTTAATGGAGTTCTGACTAAATATCCTACATATGATAAATAGTTATATGAATTGGTACAACTTGTAAAGAAATGGAAGCATTACTTGATGGGAAAAGAGACCAATATCCATTCCGACCATCAACCATTGCAATATTTATAATCACAGTCCAAATTGCAGCAATCAAGACATTTCAGGTGGAAGGGTTTTCTACAACAACTTCACTTGGTTATTAGGTACAAGAAAGGAATATACAATAAGGTAGTTGATATGATATCTAGGCCTATTGTAAATTCATATATTATTCTCAAGCACAATTCTATTATGCATGAAAGTTACATTGAACAGTATGTGAATGATAGTGGTTTTCAAGATGTGTATGAGAACTTGAGTAAGGGAAACCGAAGTGAAGATTTAGATTATCATGTGCATAAAAATTTGTTGTATCACTTGGGAAAATTATGTATACCACAGGGAGAAAGAAACAATATCATAAGAGAGGCACACACATAATTGATTGTAAGACATTTCGGTGTAGGCAAGACAATAGCACATCTGCAAAGGTATTGTTATTGGCCACACATGAATAAAAGTGTTTCTCATTTTATTAGAGGATGTTCTTTATGTGCAACAAGTAAGCCCATAAATAGGAAGCTTGGTTTGTACACACCACTTCCAGTTCCTTCTCATCCTTAGGAGAGCATCTCAATGGATTGTGTAGGAGGCCTTCCTATGTTAAGGAAAGGTCATGATTATTTGTATGTTATGGTAGATAGGTTCAGAAAAATGTGTATTTTGATGGCATGTAAGAAAACTATTACAGTTGAACAAACCGCTAATCTTTTCTTTCAAAATGTACAGATCCATTTTGGTCTTCCTACATCTATTATAAGTGATCGAGATTCTCGATTTGTTGGGAATTTTTGGTATAAAATATGGGACATGATGGATACAAAGTTGAAGAAGAGTACAAAATTTCATCCACAAGTAGATGGTCAAACATATGTGGTAAATAGGATTGTTATTCATCTTCTAAGAGGCTATTGCGGCAAGCATCCCAAGTTGTGGGATGAATAGTTACACTACATACAACATGCATACAACCAGGAAAAACATTTTTCCAAAAATAAATCTCCGTTTGAGGCATGTTTTGGTTACCTTCCAAGATCGCCATTGGAATTTATCTTTTAGAAATATGTTGCTATAGATGGACATAGTGACACATATAAAGCAAGAAAGTTCATTGAGCAAATTCAGTTGGTACATCACACAGTACAAGAGAAACTTGAGAAGAGTCAAAGAAACTACAAGGAAAGGCATCAAAAACATCTAGTTGATCATAAATTTCAAGTTGGAGATGAAGTTTGGTTGTACATAAGCAAAGAAATATTGCAAGGGGAAGGTAAAAAGCTCAAACCAATCCATTATGGTCCATTTAAAATTCTAGAAAAGATTGGTACAAATGCATTCAAGCTAGATTTGCCTCCTTGTATGATGATTCAGCTGCTATCAATAGATGATTTCTCGCCAGAATATCTTGATGAATTTTAGTAAGATATCATACTTGACAGAAGAATCAGAACTTCAAGAAGAGGGAATTTTGAATACCTTAGAGTTGGACTCAAAGGTCAAAATCCTTCAAAGGAAAAATGGTTGGAGATTGGAAAAGTGAGGGAGTTGTACCCTCACTTGTCGAAAAATTGATAATATATTTTGGGGTCCAAAAGGCTTCTAGTGGGATGGAATGATCTAAGGCACAAGTTTTAGCTAAAAATTGAAAGTGATCAAAATGTCTTCAAACCTAAACGACTGGACAGAGTTTGTCGCCAGGATTCTGGCGCAACTCATTTCATCAAAATCCAAGTTCGTATGACTGAGTTATCATCTACTGTTCATTTTCCAAAACAGGCAAAAATATTAGCAGAATAGGTACAGTGCTGATGTGGCAGGTATAGTCATCATTTGCAGGAATATCCTCCAGAAACAACCAATGACACTGTGCCAAGTGGCACTACCACATTCGTCGATGCTGACTAAGAAGTGAAATTTTATTAAATTGGCATTTTATTTTATATGGTGGCCAATGGGGAAGGGTCACGTGGCATGCCACGTACCCCCCCATGGCAAGATAGGTTGGAAGGTCGAATGACAAGTCATATCAAATTTGGACTAAGGTTGGTCGAATTATTATTGGTGGTGGTGTTATTCAAATATATATATATATATATATATATAGATTATAATGTTTTTAAACCACCAATCACGACAGAGTTAGCTAAATCTGGAGGCATACTAACCAATGTGGCAGAGGACCTAGAATGGAGGATGAACAAAGCTAGCGGTGGAGGTCTTCATGACTGAGAGAAAATTTGTATGGTGGGGTTGGGGCTCGAACCCCAGACCTCCCACCTGCCATATGCGTGCTTGACCATCTCTCCTACAGGGTAGTTCTTACCCATACCATCTTTTGCATCTATTTGAATTGTAACTGCTTGACCGTTGGGGGTTGGAAGGGGCCAGCCCTGCGAGCCAACCCCCACCCCATGTGACCAGAAGAGCATGACTGAGAGCCAGTTCAAACGAAAAATCGATGGAAATAAACTTGTTTAATTAATGTTTACGTGTGGCTTAATGATGTTAATACATCATTAGTGCGTAAAGCGCAATTAAATTTTAATCCTATCTTATCCGTCACTAATCCTGCTTATGTTAATTAATCCCAACAATCAAATTGGCAGAATTTTTAGAGGCAGCTCCAAACTTGGCGGGAATGCCAAATTTAGAAACTTAACTGGCAGTTTCTCTAGTTTTGGAGGAGAAATTGGGAAAAAGTTAGTTTTGTTTATAACTCACTCAATTTTCGATCAAGGCGAGCTCCGTAAAAGTCATTCCTGGCTAATTTTCATGCTAGGAACTCAATGAAGTAGGTTGCTGAGGTAGAAAAGGTGATCTATAGGTATTTTAGTACATTTGAATATTTTTGAAGGCTAGGGCCAACAGGTGTTAGGGTCATTGCCAGAGCATCTAGAGTCCAAATACAACAAAAAAATAGTCATTTTTGGGATATTATGATGTTATAAAATAATTGGAACAAGGTCCAAAAGGTTCTGAAGCTTGTAACAACAATTTGAGCATACTTGAAGCTAATACAAAGGTCACACTATGAAGCTGGACCAAGGAGATGTAGCCTAGGAGGGGTGAAATCCTTTATCTAAATTCTCTATGTTAAGCTCTGTTATATGTGCTTGCTATGTTTACTATTGCTTCTATTCTATCATTTAAAATTATGCTTTTTAAGCTTATGACAAACTCATAATTTAACTATGTACATTGTTTTCCAATCACATGCTCTTAAACAAACTCATGAAGGATAAGTAAAACAATGCAAACAAAATTTTGTATTTGAAATGAAACTAGCAAAAAATTAACTAGAAAGTAATTTTAGATCATCATCACAGCCAACATCACCACAACACCATATCAGTACTTTCTTTCTCTCAAATGAGAATCCAACATCATTTCTTTACCAAAATTCTTCCTTCCCTAGCACTAGGATCTGTGCTCAATTTATAGGGAAAATGATGGTAGTTTCTCAATGAATGAATTTCTAAGAATAGGAAAGAAATGTTCCCAAGTTCAGAGGTGTTAGATGGACATTTGGATTCAAATTTTTACACATATGGACTCTTCTAGAAGGAACTGGCCATGTGGAGATTCCCTGAAGAATGAGAATTCCACTCCCAAGTGACCAATGCACTCTTGAATGTCGGGAAGTGCATTGAAGTGCACCCTTGAATGGAGGATGCTGCATATAAAACACAGTTAGTCCCTTTAGAGGAAGCATTGGTGAGTTCATAAGTGGTATGACATATACTTCAAACCTTGGAAATCTCACAACAGAAGCCATGAATGAATTTTTCTTCTTTGAGGGCAATAGTAACTAAAATGTAAGGGGATGGTAGACCCTATTTCATTGGTCCTGAGGATGATTTCCAATTTGACCAGGTCATGGGGGATGATGCCCAAACTAACCTATAACATTGCTCGAATTGGAGGTCATGAGAACACCAAAAATATCTTCGTTATCATAGACCTATTATCTGCACATATAAAAGACTAAACCCACGCGGAAACATGTTTCTATGGTGTCTTATGATCACCCATGATTTGTGTTAGGCTGTAAAAAAAAATGTAAATTTTAATATAAATGCAGCTAATCTACCATTAGAAATATCATATGACGTTAGTTGTAATGAAAAAATGAGCATTCAATGCATCCTACCCTAACATGCATATGAAAAAGCTAATATTAAGTGTAATCATAAAGCAAGTGAAACCAACATATAATCAAATCAATATAAATATTCCTTCCTGTATGATTACTCATGTAGAAAATCCCAAAGTAAATGCAAACCCAAACACATTGAAGATGTTGCAAGCAGGAGGTGGGAAAGTATGGTTTCCATGTAAGGTAAGAGGAATCCATAAGAGAAGGAGAATGAGACAATATAGAAATTATGAGGCTTCCCTCTAAGTACACAATGGTCACAATGAGTGATTATCCTTAAGAAATTCTTATCACATTCATTTCTCATAATATTTTTCTTTGAAGGTATCACAAGTTTGTGATGAGAAGGGAATGAAGGGTGACAAAAAGAAGGAGTTCAACAAATAGGTTTCCCAAGGTGATGGTCATATTGGATAGGGGAGGTCATGGATTAATAAAAACCCTGAGGGTGTATCCAAGGAGTAAAAGTATAATCAATGAGGGACTCTTCCTTGACACTGTACTTGGAAGTGGGAAAGTTCGCACCATCACATGAGATAATATGACAAGGGGTGCCAGGAATAATTTGATGAAGACTCAAGATGATGAAAAACAGGAAAAGGAAAAAGGGAGAGTGAAATACTGTATTCAACGGGTTTCTCTTCCCAAAAATCATAATCTAAAGGATTAAGTGATTTGAATATAGAATCATACTCAAGAGAAGTGGGATCATTATCGATTTACTTAGTATCTAAGATGGGGTCTCTCCTAAAAGGAAAATTTTTCACTTCTAACTTCCCTTATTTATGAAAGGGAAAATAATAATTCTCCTTCCCAAGGATATCAATGGATATGTCATCATAAATAATTCATGATAGAAAGGGAAGACCAATCTCAACCTCATCCTCCTTGTGGGTGTCGTAAATGAGAGCACAATCAAATTGAGGACCGAAAATTTCCCATTTCTCCTTTTCAATTTGGAGGTAATCTCCAATGTCATCTTCCAAGGGGCTAATGGGATCACCTTCCTCAAGGTTTTCAAAAGGAGAATCATCATGAGTAATATGCTCGAGAGAGGTAAGGTAGTCTCAACTTCACCTTCCATAGACTCATCCTTCCCAACACAAGTGTTATCAAAATCATCATTTTCATCATGTGTACCCCAGGAGGACTCATCGACCCGCTCATTACTTAGATTCTCAATGTCTTGATGATTCTCAATGAAGGATTCCCCTTGGAAAGTGAATTTGAGACTAACCATTTTAATACTAATATGAAAATTCATGAAAAATCGACTATTGTAAAAGAGAGATTAAACTTGGTCCTATATTTTCAAAATACAATGACCAAGACATTCAACAACTGCAAAGGGATGTGGATACATAGGATAAATTTATCAATATTTATTGGAAGATATGGATAATTAATTCATGCCCAAGTTTCACAAGTTAGCACAAAATAAAATCTACATAATGGGGGTATGCCTATGAGAAGGATCCTAGTTACATTATTGACTTTGCTAGCCTAACATGTGCTTTCAATATTCTGAATGACCTAATCAATAACAAATATTGTAATTAGTCACAAAGTCCCATAAAAGGGTAGTCGATTGGATGACCAAGGCGGAATTAAAGAAATTTCAAGTGTGAAGGATCATCATCAAAGCAAGGAATATATGGAAGAGTGGAATCAATTTGACGAAGCTGGAGAGGACGTTGGGTACCCAAATATTAATCAAAAGGATGCCCCCTTCCTTGATTCCACATGATGAAAATGATGATTTTGTGGACATATGTGTTGGGGAATATGTAGCTTGGAAAATGAAGTTGAGGTTGACCTTACCTTTCTCAAGAATATTACTCGCGACGACTCTCCTTTTGAGAACCCTGGGGAAGGTGATCCCATTATCCCCTTGGAAGATTACTTTCTCATTGAAAATAGGAAATGAGAAATTGTGGTTCTTCAATTTGATATTGCTACCATTTATGATACCAACAAGGAGGATGATGTTGAGACTGGTCTTCAATCTCTTCTAGGCACTATTTATAATGGCATATCTATTGATTCCATTGGAAAGGAGAATTATTATTTTCCCTTGCATGAAGAGGGGAAATTGGAAGTAATCGATTCTCCTTTTAGGAAAGACCCAATATTTGATACTAATAATGATGAAATCAACGAAGCTCCCACCTATCATGTTTGTGATTATATATTCAAATCACTTGAGCCTTTAAATTGTGATTTTGAGAAGGAAAATGCCGTTGAATATGAGACTTCACCCTCTCCTTTTCCATTTCCTCCTGTTCATCATCTTAAGTCTTCCACAAGTGATTCCATCATCCCTCATCTTAAGTCTTCCACAAGTGTTTCCATCAACCATTTTAGGGTTATCACTAATGACCATGGGCCTATTGGGTGGTATAAATTCTATATTTCATGGGTGGACAACCCAACTTTGTAACAACCCCACTAAAGCGGATGTGTGGCTCTTCACTCACGTCTTACAGTCATTTCTACCCTCGAGTTTCCCTGCAGCTAAGATCATACCAACATTTAAACTGAAATTTAATTTGTCAATCCGAGGTCATAATAATTGGAGACGTAGCACAATATATGCCAGAATAGGACCTCAAGGATTTTTGGAAAAACCCTAGAAATAATGCGAAAAGGAAATCATTCAGGAAAATAAACAAGACTCTTCAAAATCAAAGTAAACAAACTCAGTGAATATACTTCTGGCTCCCCTTCTGGGTTGAGTTGACTCCTGCTGTAAGCCTTCCTCAATTTTCCAGGGGAAAAAGGAATGTAGGCCCCATTCAAACTGACAAACCATTTGAAAAATGAAGAATGTGATTTAGGAAAGAAAGAATGCAAAACCAATTAAAATCCTCTTAAAAATTATTACTACGCGGAAAAAATGAAAGGGCATGAAATAAATTAGAAATCACAAGACAATTGTTCTACGGAAATAATTGAATTCTTGAAAAGAATGTGTTGCTTCTATGGAAATAGAAACACAATAAACAAGATAAATATACAATACAATAGAAATAAAATAAATCTTTCTATTTCTTTTGAGCTTACACTAATCTTTGAGCACTTTTTCCTTCAACATATAAATACTTCATATGATATGTGCAACATTAATTATGATGAAAGGAATATTAATCATAGCTATTGATCTTCAAGACATCAACTAATCCTTGCATTTGTGTAGGAATCAATTTCGCATGGTAATCATGATTGCTCCAGATAATACATAATAAGCTAAATCAACTGAGACTTTTGATGAGCAATAGTTTCCTTCACCATTATATTCTCAGAGTAACCCTGTTATGCAATAGTTTAAATCAAAACAAATGAGATCCAATAAAAGACATATGTGTTGCCTCAATCCTTATAACAATAACCTCATTAATCAAAGTCTAACGACATTAAAAGTAATGAAAAGTATTTCTAAATAGAGTTGCAAACCTCACATAGTCAAATTGCAAACTATACTAGACCATGTTGTCACACCATGCAAATGAAAGTAAATTGCAATGAAATTTTGGAAGGAAACTAAATCCTAGTAACTGAATATTAAAAAAGAATGATATACAAAAAATTGGTGCCAAATCATATTAATATTGAAGTCATATTAAATAGATGTTAGATAGTATAGAGTTGAGCCCACTTGTTCACACATATCATCCCACTGAGCACACGGAACCTCACTTTCTACACAGCAAAAATTTCCCTACCTCTATTAAAATGCAATATAAAAACTAATGTTTGATTCCCCCCCACCCCATTATACGGAGTACATCTTCATACTTATAATGACGTTGTCTCCCAACTATTTGAGTTTCATGGTGGTCCAACACATAATTTTAGAGTTTGAAAACTGATCTAAACCAAAATAAAATATATGATGACCAGATGGATCTGAAGTGATCTAAAATTCCCCCTATAAATGTGAAAAGCCGGTATTAGAGGTATTTTCCAGAACGTAGTTTGACCAATAAATTTGATTTTAACGCGTTTCTTGGAAGACCTGGGTGCGATAAAAGGAACACATCAACATATTAAACACCTACTCCTCAAAATCCATATTCTTGATTTCCATTTTGAGAGCCCGAAGTATGAGAGTCATGGAAGTGAAATCAGGATTCTCACTGTTGATGCAAGAATTGAGCTAATGAAATAGGAAGTTGTAATGTTCCAAAACTGGAATTCCTGCAACAATGAGAATACCCTGAGGTATTCAAAAGTTGGAGAGAATCAAGTAATCAACTCATGTAGTGTTTTAAAACACATAACCATCATAGAACAATTACATCAACAAACTATGCTCTCATACAAGTCACCAAGTGGGGAAAAGCAGCTGTTTTTGCCTTAAAAATGCTATTTTCTGAGTATTGAGTTAAGAAAGTGGAAAATAATGGTTGTGTCCCTTATAATAGGAAATATAGGACATGCATGCAAAATATTTTCAGAAACAAATGCAATTAGCTTAGTTAAACAGGCCTCCCATGCTCATAACTGCTAAAAATGGGCAAAACCTTAAGACTAGAAAATGTCGGAGAAACTGCACAAATGACTGCACAGTCAATAGAGAGGTTAAATTAGAAAATAGAGAAATATATCTGATAATGTTATTAGAATACTCAATGAGGTACAAAAACATAGATCTAATCTCTTTTACACAGATCCAAGAAGACCCGACAATGGTTTCTTGTCAGAAAAGATGTACAAGAGAAAGCTGCTGCAAATCTATGGTTGAATAACATTGTATGGTTGTAGATCTATATAATAATGGATGAACATACAAATAAATTTCTGTAGACTCCCTTTCTAGTTCTCCCAAATAAAGGTTGATCCGTCTCTTGGGAAACTAGCTCCTCAAAATGGGACTTTCACCCCTTCCACTGCACACCTTAAGAAATAAAACAGTTTTCTAAAGGGACTGCATTTTTTCTGAAGATAGATTCTTGGCCCAACACTAGGTAGTGGAAAATTCAGAACAGAAAGCTTCTCTTAGATTTCTCAAGCAAGATCTCCAAGGAAGAGTAGGGAATCCCCGACTGGGCAAACCCTTGCACTAAGAAATGCAACAACTTAGCTAAATAGCTAAGTATGCTGGAAGTCTAAGTAGACCTCATGAAAATATAATCTCCAATATATCCATATGCTTTCCATCTCCTTCATTATATAATTGATGAGCTTCCTCACCAAGGGTCCCACCCACTATGAGGTTGCTTCCATGCAAAGGCTCCTCCACAAAAACTGCGTTGTCCAACAAGATGGTGCAATGTATCTGGACAGATTTGTTGACTTGGTCAACCTTGAATGATTCTTCATGCCTTGTCCCTTTTCACACTCAAGGTGCCTTTATTTATCTAGTTGGATTGATCTCTATTCACATTGAGCTGGCTTTATGTAGGATCCACTTCTTTGAGAATAAATCATGTTGACTTGGTCAAAATTGACCTTGCCCACATATTTTAGACCTTTTTCACACATGTGGATGCTTGAACTGGTTATTACATGATCCCTTTTCACACTAGGAGGGATTTTTATTCATACTTGAGCAAATTATGAGCCTCCTTAACCATTTATTCATCAATCTAAGTTTCAAGAGAAAAATTAATATTCCCATTAGCTACAGCTAATTTAGGAACATTACAGTCTCTCCCTCCCAAATTTTTCTTGTCCTCAAGCAACTGCAAGGGTGCTACAAAATCTCCCCTCTTCCTCTTGTGGCCCTTCCATCCGATAGTCTCCTCCATTGCTTTAGAATTTCTGCAAAAATTCCACCTCCCAATGGCTCCTCCCAAGTGTACAAGTTGGCCTTTGGTGAGTAAACCCAATGGCTCTCATAATGAAAGAATGGAAGGTTGTTATGGAAAAATTCTTTCTGATCCATGGCCTCCTCAAGATAGAAGCGATAAAAATCACGGGGAATTTCATCCTCAATGGAGGTCTCCCTCCTCCATGCTATCATCCAAATAAAATGAATCACCTTTTAGCTTGGTAATTCATAAAAAATCTCCTCCCAATTGCTCATGAGAGGCAAGCCCCAAGTGCTCCAACTAAACATATGATCCACATCATAAAGAAACAAGTGGTATGCAATGGTGGCCATATAGTTTCTCATGCTCCCCTTGGAACATGTAGTGCAGAAAAAGTAGGGACTCTCTTCCCCCAAAGACACACCCAACAAATGTGTCTCTCCTCCAACCATGTTCCCAACAAAAATAAGAACATCTTCAGCATGTGGGATCATAAGTAAGATCATGCTAGCTTCCATATACAATAATGGAGAAGGAAAATGGTCCCTCATGTGCAACCAACGCAGTTTTCCTCCTAACTGCCATAGAATATGATATGACAAGCATTCTCACCAACACTTGTTTGCTGACCCATCCTTCTTGCATGCTTGGAGAAGGTGTATGATGGTTGGTGTTGAAGAATCACACCATGAGGAGTACATCATCTCTCCAAGATTTCCCAAGAAATGGCAACATCACCATCCCATAAAAAAAAGTGCCCCCTCTTGGAGCCAAGACCTGAACATGAGTGTTAAGAAAATGCAAGTATATAATAAATACATCATAGGGTTCAACAATACAATGTTTATCATACACTTGTTTAAAATTAGCAAGGTAGCTCATGGATGAGCTCTCTCTCACATTCAATGAATAAGGAGGTGATAAAGATAACTCTTCCCAAGAGCTAATGTTCCTCCTCAACCAAAACATGATCCATGCACTTACTCATATGAGAGTGCATCTCCTCTTTGAAATTTTCCCACATGAACCCATCTATTATAGTATGACATGTTTTAATGAAACTAGTGGGATTTGAAAGCAAGACCTCATAAGTTGTATCAAGTAGTTTATTCTTGAGTTTGGAATCTTTGGTTAAGTAGATCTGATCATGAACATAAATGATTCCATTAACTACCTTATACTTTTCATCCATTGCTTGCCCATCAAGAACCTTACATGTGAATGGGTCCTTAGAATATTCCACCAACAGTTGGGACTCCCAATAAGGGTCTAGGCTTCCCAACATTGACAACATTGTAGAAATCTGAAACGATGCATTTGTCATATGATGGCTCTCCACCCTGACATGCTTGATGTCAAATTCACATGTTGGAGTATTCCAAACCTTCTTTTGCTGCCCCTCTTGTAGCTGATCTTTCTCAAGACAATATTGAAGTTTAGGGAATTCACCCTTCCCTTGAAAGGTTCTCTTTCTCAAAAACTTCCACCTCTTTTCTCCTGCATGCAAAAATGATTTTTATTTATTTATTTATTTTTTATTTTTTTTATTTTTTTTTATGTTCAGAAATCTTCATTATATATCGGAGTATCCTTTGCTGTCCCAAAGCTATGGAGTAGCCTCTTGATACTATGCTCATATCAGCACAAATTTCTGAATCTATCCCCTCCAACGCAAATAGATGAATGGAAGAAAACAAGGTCAATTTCAGAAATTTGCCTAGCCTTCCATCAATGGTTTTCAGTGCTGTAGTGGCCCCTTCCAAGGTTCCCTCTTTAAACAAATACGTTGCTGCTGCATATAGTTGAGAGAACACTTTAATATCCCTCCAATCAGGAGGTCTTCCTGCTGAAATGCCTCCTTGAAGAGAGGCATCAAGGCATAGAGTAGGATGTGAATGTAGGTGGACAGATTTGCCCCTACCTTTGTTGCATGGATCATCTTGCCTTATTTGTTATTTCAAACTCTGAAATAGAGAAGGGTACATGCTCTTCACCTTGTGATTCCATTCCTCCTCCTTTCCTTCTCCTAACTTCAAGATCTCATCATTTGGAAATGAAGGTACATGCTGCTCATCTGTTATGCCAAGAGCTCTTTGTGTGAGACCTTTTGGAAATCCTTGCAAGAGTGCAAGAATTTCTTTTCTTGGAGAAAGTGCTCCCTCCTCTTCTCCATGAGGTGCTTGAGGTGCCCTTGTCATGACTGCATTATTCTCCCTTGCTTACCCTTTCTCCTCTTCAATAGTTGAAGTTGCCTTATCTTCAACAAGAGACCTCAGATCTTGGTCTTCTTTTGAAGAAGGAATCTTCATATCTTTCCTTTGAGAAGAAATCCATTCATCCAAATGAGATCTTGCCCTTGGAAAAGTATCAAACAAGCTCACCTCCTCTTCATTGGTTTTCAGAAATGGAGTTGGATAGATAGACCCTCCAAACTCGTGAAAAATTTTTGTTTGATGTGGTTTGATAGTTCTAAGGGAAGATGTTTTACATGAAATATCATCAAACCTCTCTACTAACCTTTTAATGAATGTTGCATAAGTAGATTTATTTTCATTCTTTAAGGAAAATGATTCAAACAACCACCAAGCATAGGCCTTACCCTAAAAATGCGGCGCTGCTACTTTGATGGCCTCAAAATTTGAAACTTGATGTTGTTGCACAAAGGTGTCTAACTCCTTCACCCAAGCCCTAGTTGGACACAGAGGTGATCCATCAAAAGTGAATAAAAATAATATACCCTCACCCTAATTCTTTCTCCTTGTGCTATTTTCCTCCATTTGGCAAAACCCTTGGAAGTTCAAGTGATCTTTTAACTCCTCGGATTTATCTTCGTATTCCTGCAAATAATCACCAAGAGTATCTCTCTTTGGCACATCTCCTTTCTTCCTCTTCATGAAGAAATGGATGATAGAACGTGGTATATCTAATGATATGGCTGAGTGATCATATCCATAAGATGAGGATTTAGAATCTTCCTCTTGTATAGATCTTGCTGAGGGATTTTTAGATTTCTCCCTCCTCATTTCTTTGATGCCCTTGCTTCCACCTTGCAGATTTGAAAAAAGAAGTTTTGAGAACCTCCTTTCTCTAGATGAAAAGGTTTTTATCTTATTTCTTCTGCAAATATACTCCTCCCCATGATAAGAATCCATAATTCTTGAGCTCACAGGCTGAGCCAAGATTGTTGCTCTGATACCACTGTAATGTTCCAAAACTAGAACTCCTACAACAATGAGAATACCCTGAGGTATTCCAAAGTTGGAGAGTAGAAAGTAATCAACTCATGTAGTTTTTTAAAACACATAACCATCATAGAACAATTACAACAACAAAATATGCTCTCATACAAGTCACCAAGTGGGGAAAAGCAGTTGTTTTTTCCTTAAAAGCGCTATTTTCTGGGTATTGAGTTAATAAATTGGAAAATAACGGCTGTGTCCCTTATAATAGGAAATATAGGACATTCATGCAAAACAGTTTCAGAAACAAATGCAATTAGCTTAGTTAAGCAAGCCTCCCATGCTCACAACTGCTAAAAATGGGCAAAACCCCAAGACTACAAAATGTCGGAGCAGCTGCACAAGTGACTGCGCAGTCAAATGAGAGGTTAAATTAGAAAAGAGAGAAATATATCTGATAATTTTATTATAATACTCAATGAGGTACAAAAATAGAGATCTAATCTCTTTTACACAGATCCAAGAAGACCCAGCAATGGTTTCTTGTCAGAAAAGATGTACAAGAGAAAGTTGCTGCAAATATGTGGCTGAATAATTTTTTATGGCTGTATATATATATAATAATGGCTGAACATACAAATAAATTTCTGTAGAATCCTTTTCTATTTCTCCCAAAGAAAGGTTGATCCTTCTCTTGGGAAACTAGCTCCTCAAAATGGGACTTTCACCCCTTCCACTGCACACCTTAAGAAATAACGTAGTTTTATGAAAGGACTGCATTTTTGTTGAAGGTATGTGCTTGGCCCAACATCAGGTAGTGGAAAATTCAGATCAGAAACCTCCTCTTATATTTCTCAAACAAGATCTCCAAGGAAGAGTAGGGAATCCCTGCTCGGGCAAACCCTTGCACTAAGAAATGCAGTAACTTAGCTAAATAGCTAAGTATGATAGAATTCTAAGCAAACCTCATGAAAATATAATCTCCAATATATCCATATGCTTGCCATATCCTTCATTATATAATTGATGAGCTTCCTCACCAAGGGTCCCACCCACTATGAGGTTGCTTCCATGCAAAGGCTCGTCCACAAAAACTGTGTTGTCCAACAAGATGGTGCAATGTATCTAGAAAAATTTGTTGACTTGGTCAACCTTGAATGATTCTTCATGCCCTATCCCTTTTCACACTCAAGGTGCCTTCATTTATCTAGCTGGATTGATCTCTATTCACATTGAGCTGGCTTTATGTAGGATCCACTTCTTTGAGAATAAATCATATTGACTTGGTCAAAATTGACCTTGCCCACATTGTTTAGACCTTTTTCACACATGTGTATGCTTGAATTGGTTATTATATGATCCCTTTTCACACTAGGAGGGATTTTTATTCATACTTGAGCAAATTACGAGCCTCCTTGCCCATTTATTCATCAATCTAAGTTTCAAGAGAAAAATTAATATTCCCATTAGCTGCAGATAATTTAGGAACATTATAGAAGTGGCCTAGTGGAATAGGAACTGTACACCTTCCACAAGGAGAACCTGTTATTAGTGATGTTTTGACACAAAAATACCTTCCAATCATTAAAATAAAGAAGAATTCGTAAATCCATAATTTATTACCTCTGAATGACTATATATTAGCCCAAAATGTATAAAACGGATAGTAGTGGCTACAAAACACCTGGTGCAGGAAAAAAATTTGTTGAAAAAAAGTATAAAAGTCTAGACAAAACAGAGGTTCAACGGGGCCCTTTCACCTCCCTAGGTATGTGGTGAGGAACAACAATCCACTAGATGCATCCCTACTTCCCCCTCATACCACCAAAGTTTTGAGTAAAATTACTCTATTGAGCAACCAGTATGTTATCCGTTTCTGGCATCTACAAAGCATAATATTATGAGCAGTGATTGTGATAGAGAGTTACGAAGGGTGATCATTCATTCCACCATTGTGTACCTAGAGGGAAAGCCTTGCACTTCTGGATTGACTTATTTTCCTTCTCCTATGACTTCTTCTTACCTCGCATGAAAATCATAATTTGCCACCTCCCACTCACTTTATCCTCCATGTGATTGTGCCTGCATTCACGTTGAGATTTACTACACAAGTAGTCATATAGGAAGTCATGTGTATATTGATTTGATGATATGTTGGTTGCATTGTCTTTATGATTACACATAGCATGACGTTGTATTATATGCATGTTATATTAGGATGTTGCATGTTGATTTTCTCATAAATACTAACATCATATGATATTTCTAATGGTAGATTAGCTACATTTGGATTAAATTTTCATATTTTTACCTTTTTGTTGATTTTAAGACCTAACGCTAAGCATGGGTGATCATGAGAAACCATAAAAACATGTTACTCCATGTGCTTAGTCTCTTTAGGTGCAGCTAATAGGTCTACAGTACCAAGATATTTCTAGTGTTCTAAATACCTCCTATGTGAGTAGATTCATGTACTTTCCCAATAGTTCATGTCCTAGTTGGAGCTAGATGTTCCCTAGCACATGTGGGTAGTGTATATAGGAGAGAATTCTCTCCTAGATGGTCCTCAACTAAAATCTAGTAGCCACTTATAGCCACCATATAGTTTGATGTGCCATTTTTTTCACCACCTGATCCAGCCATGTGGTCCCTCAACCACTTGTCATGAATGTATGTTTGAAGGCAAGCCTCCCAACCCCAAAGGTATGGATTTTCATTGGTATAGTTGATTAATTTTCCTTACTTTTCATGGGAAATTTTGGGCATGGTTTGGTGGGAGGATGTGATGAAAAGAGTGGGTTAGGCTTATATTCTTGTCTCCATTACTAATTTCATGGTTACCCTTGTATCCTAGTCCAATGGGATCTCCTTTAGTGACCATTTGGCTTTAGGGTTATTACTACATGGTAAATCCCAATTTTGGTTGCGTTGTATCGCTCCCTGATACCACCTACAGTACTCCCTTACCACTCAATTTAACCCCTTTCATATATTTTCCCATCTGGGTCCACATGTGTCCACTAGGTCCACATAGGGTTAGCCTCCCCTTCCCCCTTGTACACACTTTGGGCCATGCCTGGAATGATACCATAGAGGTTGATGTAGCTAAAAAGAAAATAAAAATCATAATTTGGCCACTACCAATAGGAAATATACCATAAAATGCAAAATATGGCTAGGACATAGGAATTTAGCACCTGGGAAAATGACAAACATGAGCTCTACCCCTTATCCATGGCCATCAACTGGTTCCTATGGGCCTTATATGAGCCCCCTCTATCATTAAGAAACCCATGATTGTACCAAACCATGGTGGGCGATGAACCACCCCACCTTAAGGGGGTATTCAATGCTACATATTTCACATCATGTTCCCATCCCTTTGAGCCCTGAATAGTTATGAAGAAAAATAAATAAAATGAAAAAGGAATATGATGAAGGGTGGAAAAGAAAAGTTTTGGGTAACTCATGTACCATGATTTTCTCCCTGCTACACTCACATACCCAGGAATGGGCTTCCCCTTATTTTAGCTACCCTAGCTCCTTAACATGTGGTTTGCATGTTTTCCCTAATCCCCACTCCATTCCATCATTAAATAATTTTCCACCTACCATTTGAGCAATGCACCACATACATGCCACCCCTTCTAGAGGTTGAAACCACCTAATATGGTCCTTGCCTAACCCCGTATTGAGCTTGGAGTGACTTATGTATATCAAATCTCATTATGGAAGGCCGTGCCACCATGAAGTGCCCCATTGGTTCCATGACTTGTAAGCTCTTTTACTTGATTATTCTAATGATTTTTCATATTGGAGGGCAAGGGGACAGATTGGATATTCTGTTGGATTGTAGGTATATTCCCATTTTGGGCTTGTTCTCCCTATACAAGTTCCTATTCTTCTAGCAGACCACATTGGAACTTATAGGGTGAGCGTTGAGATCCATGTTCCTACACCATAGCCAAGATACTTCATAGATCCCCGATAATGTTAATTGATTGCTCATATTCCACCTTTGGGATGAGGATGGTGTACCTAGTTCACCATGCCCAGTTGACTCCACAAATTCACCATACACTTGGAAAATTCCCAAAATATAGAGGATTTTTCCCTGCTGCAGAGGCAGGGCTTATTTCATCGTTCTATCCCTTACATACGATATATAAGTACTTCCGATACATTTGGAGACCCATGAGGATAACCTTCTACCCCCACACCCACTTGGGAGCACCACATATTATTGCTTGGAGAATAAGGGGAAAACCCCTTGTCCACTATGGTGGGAGTCCATTTCTACATCATGGCACCCTTTGGACTTCATTAGGCCTCCTCAAAGGCCCAAAAACTCACTTTTTTTATCATTCGACTCTCTTGAGATGCTTATTCATGTATTATTGAACTATTTTCTGGGATTGTCACCAGAAGTTTTGTTATTATGCACATTATTTTATTTTAGGGGATCAATTAGTCCAAATTTGGCCATTCGAATCCCTTAGAGGATTGTATAAATAGAAGAGGGGTATTCTCTCTCATTCATCATCGCTTGGATTGGATCATTCTATCTTGTGATATTTTCAATATTCTCTAGAGGAGGAAATTGGATGGTTGGATGAATTTTGATGTTTGGATCTCTTCATTTTTGTGTTGGAGCTTTTATATTGGCATATGATGATGAGAGCTTCCCTTGGATAAAATTTTCTCAAAGGCACACCCCATTATGTAGAGTTTATTTTGTGTTGACTTGTGAAACTTGAGCATGAATTCCTTATCCATATCTTCCAATAAACATTGATAAAATTTAGAATATTTATCCATGACCCTTTGTGGTTCTTGAATGTCTTGGTCATTGAGTTTTGCAAATGTAGGACTAAGTTTAATCCCTCTTTTAAAATATTCCATTTTTCATGATTTTTCATATTAGGATTAAACTGGGTGAATTCTTCCCAACTCTCCTTGAATCCAGCTCTCCCAAAGGAAAAGGCACTAATCCTCAATTGGTGATCATTTTCAACACGTATTCTTTTCACACCCCTATTTTTCTAGGCCTAACCTACATAGGTCACCTAGGGAATCAATTATATCACAATTTAGTCATTCAAACAATTTTATTTTTGGTCCACAACTGCATTAAATTTTTCTCCAGAGGCCCTCAAAATTTGAAGAAAATCTTATGGTGGGATCTTGATATATAGAAATCCCTATCTTGGGGACCATTTCTTGCCCTAGTTTTCCCTTGTCTAGTGTCCTCATTAGGATCATTGAATTCAAACTAGCAATGATGCCAAAATGTTACTGCTCAAACTAGAAACAGTCCTAAAAGGGGATTCTTGAAGGGTTACCATTAGTTCAAGGGAATCAATGGATAAATAGACCATTTTCACCTCAGCTAAGGCTCCCTACTCTTTACGGACTTTCACTTATAGGAGGAGACCAATTATAATAAGGTTCATGAAATTTAATGGATCAATGATATGATGAGAGGTGATCCTAAAAAACTGTTCACAATAGAGGCTCAGATACATGGCTTGCTTTCCTTGAAAGAAATATGAAAGGATCTATAGAAATGGCTGAGGGGAATTCTAAGAGCTATTGTTTGAGTATATGACTTGTTAATAAGTTTCTTAGCTCCTAAAATCCTTATGTATACTTGGATTCCAAGTGTTCTTTGTGAATTTGGATTCAATAAGTTGTGGGACCACACAAGACCAACTGGACCCAAGGTTAGGTCAAGGGAATCGGGTTGAGCAACCAATGATGTGCTTGACCTAATCATGGAGGAAAAGGGGATTAAGGAAGGAATTTTCAATGAAAGGTAATGTAATGATCCCAGTTAGGTTTCTATCCAATGGAAACATAAGGCAAGAAAATGACCCTCGAGTTGGGGATTGAATATATTTATATCCCACCATCAGAATTTCTTGAAATTTGGAGGGCCTCTAGAGAAAAATTGAGCACATTTGTGGACCAAAAATAAAATTATTTGGATGGCTAGATTTTGATATAAGTGATTCCCTAGGTGGCTATGCCTATAAAGAAAGAGAGTAGGTGAGAAAAATGTGCTTTAAGGCGATCACCAATGGAAGACCAGTTCCTTGATATTTGGGAGAGATGGAGTCATGGATAAATTAGGGTTTTTCTTGATTTCCACTTATCAAGGAGGCCCAAAAGAAAAGTTCGCTAGGCTTAGGGTTATTTTGAAGCAACTTCAAGGTATTTATACTTCGTTTAGCATGATTTGATGACTTATCGGGAGAAATTTATCCCTAGGAGATTTCATTAATTAATTGCATGGCCCAATCATGATACAAAACCATTTAGAAACTTAATTTCCACATCCTTGTATAATTGATGCAGTAAATAAGCCCTATAATAACCAAAATTCCCAACATCATGATGTAGGAAAATTACATAATGAAAATATCAGTAAAAAGGTAATTACATGCATGAAGAACATATCCAATAATCAAATTTTCCAACAAGAGAAGCTCCAAGACAATAATTTTTTTAACTAGACATCTAAATTCATCCATTCATCCAAAAATATTCCTCCTCCAAAGAATAGGAAATTATTACAAGAGATAATCATCAATCCAAGTGATGATGCTAAAATGAAATCACATATATTATATTTATACATATACAAATGAATTTGATTTTCCTGATGAGGCGTAATTGAGCCCCTAAAATAAAACAATGTACAAGATAACTAACGTTTGGTGGAAATCTCACCAAACTAGCTCATAAATAAGAGCATAAGCCCCTCAAGAGGTTGAATAATGAATAATAGATATCGTTGGGCCTTAGAGGAGACCTGATGAAGTCCATAGGAGTGATGATGCAAAATAAGACTCCCAAAAGTAGTGGACAAGGGGCTGGCCCATTTTTATCCAAATAGTAAACTTGTGGTGCTCTCAATGGGTGTGGGGGCACACAAGTGTCCTCATGGGTCTCCAAACATATTGAAGATTCCTGTAGACCATCTTCAAGGGCTTGGATGATGGTATAAGTGATTCCACGTCATCATATATGTCCTAGGTCATTTTCCAAGTGCATGGTATAACTTTAGGTCTGGCTCGGCATGGTGAACCAGGTACATCTTCCAAGTCTAATAGGTGAATCTCGAGCAATCTCTGAATGTCTCTGGGATCCATAGAATGTTGTCTACTTCCATGGAGGGCCATCGCTCTCTAGACACACCCTATATGTGCCAATGTATCCCTGTGGAGTGTTAGGAACCCATATAGGGATACCAAACCCAAAATGGATATAATCTATAACCCTACATAAGATCCAATGCATCCAATTGCCTTCCAATACAAAAAGTCATTAAAGAAATCATGTTAAATATTTTACAAACCATGGACAACATGTGGGCACTTCATAATGGAATTCCCTTCCATAGTGGGATTTGGCATGTGACAATGTCTCCAAGCTCCAAGGGGGGTTAATAGATACCCTTTTAGGTGGTTTCTACTTTTAGAGGGGACAATATGTCCAAGGTAAATTCTTCAAATGGTGGTGGCATGTGATAAAGTGATGGAAAAAAATAGGAGATGAAAGAGGAAATCTTGGGTCACATGTTGGGGTATGAGGCTAGCTAATAAAGGGAAGCTCACACTTGGATATATAATGTATATGAGGGAGAAATAATGGCACATGATTTACCCTGGACTTGTTTTTTCCACCCTTATTCATATGCATTTTTCCTATTATGATTTTTCTTTGATTACTTCTCAGGTCTCAAGGGATAATAGCATGATGTGTGAGGTATAGCAGTGGATATCCCCTTTAAGGTAGGGCAGTTCATTACCCATTAGTGTTTGGGACAATCATGGGTTCTCGAATGATAAAGGAGGCTCATCTAAGGCCTATAGGAACTAGGGTGATAGCCATGGGAATGGGGTAGATATCATGGATAAGATTTTCCCATGTGCTAAATGTGTTTGTCCTGACCATATTTTTCATTTTGTGGTACATTTTCCTATTGAATGTGGCCAATTATTCTTTTAATTTTCTTTTCAGTTACATTGACCTCCATGAAATCATTTTAGGCCTGATCTAAGGTGGGAAAAATGATGAATTGGGTTGTAATGAACGAAAGGGGAGTGATATATGTGGGTGAGGGAGCGAGACCACAGAACCAAAATTAGGGTTTCTCATTTAGTAACATCCCTAAAGCCCAAAGGTCAATAAAAAAGATCCCATGGGACTAGGGTCCAAGGGTAACATTATGGGCTAATTCTGTGTGCACATCTATTTGTGGATGGAATGTTTTTGTTCTCTTCAAATTTGTGTCCATATTCTCCCACAATGTAGTCTAGAATTCACTGAGAAATATTGTATCCTTATCTGAAATGATGCTCCTTCATATTCGAAAGTGCACCCAGACCTATCCAAAGAACAATTTTTTTACTTCTTGCACACTAATGGTATTTTTACAGGGCATCAGAACACACATCTTGTTGAACTTGTCAACTACTACAAATATGTAGTCATGTTCCTTCCTGGTTCTCAGTAAATCTCCAACAAATTCCATGGAAATTCTTTCGCAAGGACAAATTGGTACATGTAAGCATGCTACAGTCCATTTTTCCGATCGCTAGGCTTGTTGGTACAATAAAAAATGCATCTTCTTATAAACCTAGGTACTTTTTCTTGCATATTGGGCCAATACACGTACATTTGCAAGTTAACAATAATATTCCCTACACCAAAGTTCCCAGCAACCTTGGAGGTGTAAGCCTCTCTAATCAGTTGCAATCGCTCACCTTTAGGAAAAAATAGCTTATCCAATCTGTATATTAATCCATCCTGGAGATGGTAGTCAATGTTTTTGTCCCCATCATGCACATGACTCTCACTCTGCAACTACTGATACACATCCTTGTTCAATTCCTCATCCTCTAAATATGCCTATTTGTATTCAACATGGGTAAATGGATATATGTGCACAAGAACAAAAAAATCTATAAAAGGGCACAATATATCATTCATTAATATTATAAATGTAGCTGATGCATTACATAGGCCAAAATGCATGACTAACCACTCATACAAACATTTCCTAGTTTTGAAGGTGGTCTTCCATGTATCTTCTTCTTTGACTCAAACCTAGTGAAATCCAATCTTCAAGTCCAACTTGGTGAAGTATTTTTCTTTCTTCAACTATTCAAGTAGATCATCTATCCTAGACAGGGGGTATTTACTCTTGAGCATAATTTTGTTCAATGCCCTGTAATCCATACACATCCACCAAGTCCCATGCTTCAAAACAATGATGATGGGTGACCCACATGGTGATGTAGTTGGTTTAATGGCACCATGTTCCAGTAGTTAGTGCATTTTTTTCTTGACTTCACTTGGTTCTATAACAAATTGCATTTACAACAAATATTTGGAAACTGGGAATTTGGAAATAATTGGATCTAATGCTCCACTTCTGTCTTAGGTGGTAACCCTTTAGGATTTTGAAACACATCATTGTATGCATGTAAAAACTCCTCTAATTTTTGTTTTTTTTTTATAGTACAACCCTCTAGGGATTCCTTACCTCTTATTGACTCCTCTACAGAATTAATTTCTCTTAAAAACAATAAAAAATACTTTTTCTAGAGATGATCAATTTCTTGGGTTTATTGGAACTTACCAATGAAATTTTTGACTTGCCTTTGTGCACGTTTATGATGAATGATTTTTCGTCCTTTACAAGATATTACTGGTTAGATATCCTCATGAATATTTCATCACACATGTACATGTATGAAATCCCAAACACGACTCCACATACACCAGGGGGAACCACATATAGATCCAATTCATCAATAAAATTAGCACTGATAGAAAATATAATTTTGCACTATTTTTTTACCTTCATCTATGCTTCCTTATTTACCCATTCTAGTGGATATGGATTTGAATGATCATGAAATTCCACCCCCAAATTCTTGACTAGATCTGCTGCAATGAGATTCACCTACAATCCTAAATCAAATATTAGATCATATACATCAATATTTTTCTTCTTGACCTATATCTTTATATGGAAGAGTTTGGTCATTTCTTTCTCTTCCTGTTGTTGAAGGCCACTGAGATTCACCTCCTTCTACATAGACATAGATACAATATTCTCATGCACGTCTAATATAATTTCAACTTGGTTGCTCGAGTTTGTTCCCATGATATTCGTCTTCTTATTATATTTCTTCTTATTCTTCGGGTTTAAATATGGATGCAATTTCCAACACTTGTCCTATGTATGGACATCAATGTTGCAGTGGTTGCTAGGAAATTTTCACTCATGTGTTGTCACTACTACCTTTATATATTCCTCCCCTCTTTTTTTTCTTATTTCCCCCCTTATAAGAATCATGTTGCTCCTTATTCTTCGATCCACTTGATTGTACTCTCTTCAGGCCTATGTTCTCTAGCTATTGTTCCTATACACAAGCCTTGTCCATCGATTTGGGGTTGAATAGCATCACATACTCACACAAATGGAGTTGCAGCCCCCCAAGATAATTGAAGAGTATATCTAGGTTCTTTGGAGAGATACCAAACATTTAGCCATTTTTCTGAATTATGGTGTAATCCAGCACGCTTTGGCTCAACTTTTTCCTGAAGTAATGCCAACAGATCCATTGGTCCTCCACGTATCAAATGTTATAAAACTATGACTTAATGAGGGTTTTGAAATCCTCCCAATTAGTCATTGGAGGTTCTCTCTCCAACCTTAGGGTTTTCGTGTGGCTCTCCCACCCAGTCAGTGCATGGCCCTCCAATTTTAGCTGCGCAAATGTGATTTTGTGTCCTTATTCACTCTGTTGGATGACGAAATATAATTATGGTTGCTTCAACTAATGGTTCAAATATAGAGTGTCAATATTGCCATGGTATGACTTGATATCGATTTTTTCTTCCATTTTGAAAAGGGACTAATTCATGACACTCAAACTAGGTTGATCTTTTCTGGATTATTTCTTCGACTGGTTCTCTATTTCTCCCCATATTCTGATCCTCATTTTTATTTTTCGTTTGCATTCATACCTCCATATTCTCTAAATATCCCCAGCTTATTCCCCAGGGGGGCCATGATAAGGTTTACATTATATTTTATGTTTGTGACTTGTTTTCCAGTCGTGAAAACCTCACCTCAATAGGATCACAAGGGTCATTTACAAATTTGTCAGCCATGATTGGGGTTTTACGATTTTTGAGCCCGTCGAAGTAGATCCACTCCAAATTATCCAAAAATATCCAAATAAACCTTCTCTAATAACAACTTATTCGTAAAATTTCGTGGATATTCCACTGGACAGTTTGTCACAACAGATCTGATAATAACATATTAAAATTTTTAATTTCAACACTATTACAGTTTATTTAAACCCCTAGAGTTGTAAATTTAATTGTAATTAGTGCATGCATGCAAATGGAAACTATGTAGAAAAGTATATATTGAAAAATCAAGCTCACACAGATACACATAAGACATAAAATATTCTCTAGGAAACCGTTTCGAGAGAAAAGCCAACTGGAAGGTGAGGCTGCTTCACTCTCTTTCTTTGTCTGGAAATATGGATGGAGGTACAAAGAAACAAGGATTGTGGCACGTGGTTTGTTATAGTGCACAAATCATCCATATTTTCTCCACCTCCAATCCCTATTGGATATCTTTTCTCATTTAAGGAAAAAAATCCTCTTGAAAGAATGGAATTTCTGTTCCTCCTATCGGCCCGATTATAACATAGCCTAATAGCCTACTAGTGGTTAAGTTTCACTACATCAACCATGAATGGATAATTGTTAAAATTGATCAAATGGCTTATTCTCCTAATGATCACAATGGATCCTCTCACTCTACCATCCCCTTGGTGAAGAATACCAAGAAACCTATCGAGAATTTGGGAGTTGGAATATATTCATCATTGATGAGTACTTTTTATCTTCTAGCTCTTGTTGCTCATATCAATGCCATTTCATATTCTAGGATCGCTCCTAGAAAATTTTCTTTTAGAAATTATAATTTTTTTATCCTTGGCCCTTTTGCCCTCCTACTACCATATTGGGAGAAGGGAAAGTAGGTGGAATGGCATATCTTATATCTGCAGTAGAAATCCCACACCAATCTATTTTGAATTTTTTATATTTTGACCTCATTTGTGCCCCATATGAGGATATGGATGGTTATGTGGTTTTGGTCTAGACTGTTGATTCTACAACAGCTATGAATTTCCTTAACATTGTTTTACTCAACAGGCAATTTTAGAAGCAATGACTAGTGCAGAAAGACTATGGGATGATTTTCATCATCAATCGTATTTCTTCCATGATTTGCATGAAGTTTAATCGAATTTGTCCCGTCCTTCTCTGACTAGAAGTGTTCATAAAATTCTGAAACCCTTGGCCCCATTAAATATTTTTTCCAAAGGTAATATGTCTAATATCTCAGAAACCATTTTGGTGAACATTTCCAGGAATCCCAATATCATTGAGGATTTCTTCATTAGAGTTGAATGTTCCCCTAAAGAAATCAAAATTTATACTGATATATTTAAGGAGTTTTGATATGTATTTGATTGGTATTATGAAGAAATACCTAGAATCGATCTTTTGATAGTTCAACATGAGATCAAGACATACGAAAATGATAATCTTGAATGGAAAAATCTTTGATCCGTTAATCCCAGGAAAATTGCAGCTATTAAAGCTAAGTTAGAAAAATTTCTTAAGGCGGGTTTCATATACCTTATTCCTTTTACTGAATGGGTCTCGAATCTAGTCCCTATTGATAAGAAGCATGGAATGATCTAGGTATGCATCAACTTTAGGGATTTGAATAAGGATTGTCCTAAAGATAATTTCCCCAATCCATTTATTGATCAAATCATTGAAGAGTATGATGGAAATGAAATATTTCCTTGATGGACAGATTATCTAGATGCAATCAAATAACTATTTGTCTTGAATATAAACATAAGACAACGTTTATTTTCACCCAGGGTACGTTTACATACCATAAAATGCCTTTTTTCTTAAAATATGTTGGAGATAATTTTTAGTGGGTCATGTCCTATTATTTACATGAAATCAAGGACATAATTGAAGCATATTTGAATGATTTAGTCGCTCATTCTCCAAAGATAATGGATCATCCAAAGTACCTTCATTTAGTTTTTGAAATATGTCGCCACTATAAGATCTAGTTGAAACCTAATAAATATTTTTTTGTAGTTACATATAGTCGATTATTGGGATTCATCATGTCCAATGAAGGGATTCATGTTGATCTCTTCAAGGTTGAGGCAATACTTCAATTGCCTCCCCCATCGACTATCCGTCAACTTGAAATTCTCCAAGGTAAAGCCAAATTTTTAAGGATATTTATCGTAAAATATGCCAAGATTACAAAAGGATTTATGTATTTACTGAAGAAATGAGTTCCATTTGTTTGGGATGATTTCGCTCAACACTCCTTCAATTCTTTAAAAAAGGAATTGAACCTCGCTCCTCTTTTGAGTCCACCTGATTATAGTAGGGATTTCCTCTTTTATCTCGCAGCAGAAGAATCAACCATCGATATTGTTCTGGTTCAAGAGGAAAATGATCTTAGAGAGCATGTGATTTATTATCTTAGTTGAGGCTTTGGAAGTGGTATAGTGAAATCGGATTTGGAAGCGGTATAGAGAAATTGGCTTTGGAAGCGATTCATGTTGTCTAGCATCTCCGTCATTATATTCTTCTTATAATTTTTTTTTATATTGGATGAATTCAACTCATTTCAATTTTTTCTCAGTAGGCGAGTGATTGGGGGAAAACATATTAAACATATTTTCATTTACAAGAATTTGATCTCGAATTTATGTTAGCCAAGTCCAAAAAATATCTAGTATTTGCAGAATTGATTTCAGAGTTTCCTTGTGAAGAGGATGTTATTTATGAAGAGTCATTCCCTGATGAACATCTCTTCCTCATATCTTCATAGGATCCCTGATATGAAGACATCATAGTATATCTCCATACTTTGAAGTTCCCTCAAACTTTTTCTAAGGATGAACATAGGAAGTTGTATCATCTAGCTAAAAATTATCTTTATATCAGTGATACTTGATATCGTCGTGGGATTGTCTCAATCCTTAGGAATTGCTTAACATTAGAAGAAAATGAGTCTATTTTGAATGACTACCACAATGGAGATTGTGGAGGTCATCTATCTGAGCTTTCTAAAACCCAAAAAATCTTGTGTTCTCACTATTTTTGGCCCTAGATTTTTAAATATTGCATTGAAGCAGTCAAGAAGTGACATCCTTGTCTAGTATATACTTGTAAAATGCATGCCCATCGAGCTCTGATTTTCCCTATCATCATTTTTGTTCCATTCACTAAGTGGGGTATTGATTTTAATACTTGTAATACAGATTTGACTAAGGGTTTATAAATATCTTATCATAACAGTAGACTACTTTACTAAGTGGGTCGAAGCTATGCTTACTTTCAATAAAAATGGTGAGACAATAGCTCTTTTCCTTATCAACCAAATCATTTTACACTTCATTATTCCAAGAGAGATTCTCACTGATCATGGTAGTCCTTTCCAGAATAAGATGATTTCTGAGTTGTCTTTGAAATTGGGATTTTGATAGGAGCATTTGTATCTATATTACCGCCAAGATAATGGTCAAGTAGATGTTGTGAGAAAATCCCTCAAAAATATCCTGAAAACGACAATCATTAAAGCTAAGTCAAAATGGCACATCATGCTATATCTTGCGCTTTGGGAATACTGGATTTCTGTCAAGACTTCTACAGGTTTTACTCCTTTTCAGCTAGTTTATGGTTTGGAATCAATATTCCCTGTGTAATTTGAGATTTCATCTCTCAAATTAGCAGTCAAAATCCTTTCGGACACCTATAGTCTTGAAGAACGCCTTGTTCATTTGGAAAACATCGATGAGAAACGTTGGGATGCAAACACAATGAATGAAGCTCATAAAAAAAGAGTAAAATCCCAATATGATAAGACTCTACGTCCTAGGGTTTTATTTGAAGGTGACCTTGTCTTGATCTATCACTAATATAAACACACCTTTGGGGAAGTTAAGTTCAAACCCATGTGGTAGAGTCCTTTTATTATGAAGAAGGTCTTGAAGAAAGGTGTGTATGAGTTGGTTGAGTTTGAAGGAAACATGTTTTCAAGGCCTAGAATTGGGCTTTATATTAAGAAGTATTGTGCCTAGGTTGTTGCCTAAAATTTGATTTTTTTTGTAAATATTTTACATAGTTTTTTTTTTATGTCTATGGGTATTGTGGTGATGATGGGATTTTTTTATTTTCTTTGGCATGCTTCAATGGGTGATCTGGTGTATTTAGGATTCGTCGATGGCACTATTAGACATACTCAAAACCTAGCTTCCACTGCTTGGGTAATTTATTATCCATCTAGTCAGTCATTAGTCTCAAGAGGCATATGAATCGGCCCTGCTTCCAACAATATGACTAAATAAAGTGATGTCATTAATTTACTATCTGAGGCAATATCTCTTGGTATTGACTCATTATTAGTTTATTTGGATTCACAGCTGATTTTGTCTCAATTGAATAATATTTATCATGTGAGGTATCCTTTATTACATGACCAATTTGTGAGAGTGAGATTATTACAAAGATCATTTACTTTTATTACTTTCATTCATATTCCACGATCAGAAATTTCACTTGCTAATTATTTATCTAATCAAGCACTATACTGGCATATTAATCATTCATCACATTAAAAATCAAAATATCATAAAATCATCCATATACATGATCAAACCATCATGAAATATATGTATATAGATAGGAATAACAAGTTAAAAATATTGCAAAATGTGGACAAATTTCCTACAAAATTAGGGCTTAATCCCGATCATGTCCATATCTAGAAAATATTAGTCATCTAATCTAAATATATGGTACCTGACCTAGATGAGCATCATAGAAAAATATAATGGCATTCGCCAGTAGTCGGAAGAGCCGCACCCACTCTCGTGGTACTCCTACTAGTCGTCTCTTAATGGCCTCGAGGAGATCCTCTATTATTTCCACGGAACCTAGTGAATCAAACTATCCCAGTTCCCATGAACTCCATGTAGGACAATATGAGACTCTAGTTCCACTCTCTCTGCATATCTGTTATGATGCCAGTTCCTCGGTAGATCCTTAGGTCTCACTATTCAAACATATGTATCATGATCATTTAATATTGTAATATTTTTGTTTTAGGAAAAAATATTTTTAACTTCTTACTATCATATTCAAAAAATCCAAAAAAAAATAAGAAGATGAAATTCAAAAAATTTACAAATGTCACCCCATGTAGCACTCTCAGGAAGTACTAGATCTGATTCCTCTTGGTAATCTATGCCTTCATATGGGTAATCATCTATGGCTATGACTTGTTTCTCCCACCAGAGGAAGAACTCATCATTGAAAGTTGCTTGAGTGACTTTGCCTCCGCCAAGTCGCTTGATGAATTTTTCCCATCTAGCCATCTTAGGATCTCTTAGGATGCTAATAGCTATAGATACTCTGGGTCGAAGTGTTAGGACTCGCTCAAATAAAAATGAGCAAAGCATGCTTCCACAGCCAAAATTATCTGTTATGCTTCCATAGTGAAAATTCTTTGTCTTACATTGTCTCACTCATGTAAAGTGTTTTTTCATGTTGATCAAGAGCGTTGTACACCAATCATATACTATTGGTCATAGGCACTCCACTGCTAAGAACATAAGAACCTGAGAAATCTTATGTAATGAGGTTGAACGTGATAGTTTGAAAATAGTGAAGAGGATGATTTTATCGACAGGCTTGCGACATTTTTTATCAGAATTTGTGATCTGACCTTGTCTGTATATGGTGTATAGTATAGAACTATGTAATCTGAAACATTAAGGCCTCCACGAGCCCTCCCTCTTAGATCAACTACTTCCCCTCTTCGATAAAGTCCTATGATGAAGTAGATATCCTCTACCTCAATATGTAAGGGCATGTGAACAATCATAAAAAGTTCTTTCTCTAGGTCCCAGTAATGAATAAGCATTTCTAGTAACCGAGTTTGTGATTTCATATTTGGAATCATAAAAAACTTGAACAATCCACAACTTCTTAATGCATCCAATAATTGGGGATGATTTAAAACCTCATTATCAACATAATTGTGCTCCCTCTCTCTCCAAATGTTTGACATTCTGCAAAATTGAGAGAGTTCATCCGTTATAGTTCAAGCCTTTCATTTTTCTTTGCACGTATGTAGATTTCTTAAAAAGACAGTCATGTGCACATGCGACTTTCCCTTTGGAAACTAATTTGTACGGATTTATACACACTATTTTCAAATTATTGACGCACATACATGCAGAGAGGTATTTAAGAAACAAAATTCTCCAGTGAAAATAAAATGAAGGCATGAAAATTTGCAATGAAATGGACAAGATTAGGATTTAGAGTTACTTGGAAATAGTGGTGGACAAATTTGTTGCAGATATTGATTAAATTGACTTTCCCAAGTTTTATCCAAATGTCTCTCTTCTCAACACTTGCAAATTTAAAAAGAATTTGGGTGAGTTGAAAATTCCTTTAATAATGAAATTTTAGAAACCCATTTTTATTAGTTCATCATTTTTATCTTAATATCATCATGAAATTTTTAAATTTTGGCTTAAAGTGTTAAGGGAGGTTGTTTTCTAGGATAAATGGAGACGTGATATTTTTCGCCACTTGGAATCCATGATTGCATGCCTATCGTGGCTAGTATCATTTTCGTCATTGGAATATAGGTTAATAAATATCCCTTTTCTGTTGCATTATGCATATTGATCTCATACTCCAATATTTTTCCATAGGGCCGACCCCATTATGTTGCAATTTTCAAACCACTCTCACTTGATGTCTTATAAAGTCGTAACATAGTGGTAGAGCCACTCCTTCCATGGGCTTCCTAGTTATATCCTCGCTAGCATATGTTGCCCATGCTGCAAGAATTGTGTAGGCTCGGGAGTCCTATTTAGTCCCACCATGACTTTGCGTTGAAGCCTCATCCTTCTTCTTCTTTGATATCTTTCTGGATTTATATCGTACGGGCTCCCATGTGTTGAGTTGTACTGTTGCATTTCATTTGACTACTTGTACCCTTTGGCCTTAAGCCGGATTCATTTGGACTCATGTATAAGCCAATTTTGATCATGACCTTCCTGCAAGTTAAAACCATTCATTCATTAGCCTCTCCAACTTGATACCTTTTATCCATGGAAATAACGTTCCTTTGAGTGTTGATGACTAGTATCTTCCACCTTGGATTGAGTGTAGGAATGTTCCAGCCCCAAAAACAAATGTATTTTCCCTTTACACTCGTTCTTTCTACTATAATGTAGCCATTTTTAAATTCCTTTTCAGGCTTTAAATATGAAAATGGCAAAAAATTCATATATTTAAAAAAGAGTAGGAACCTGACATTTTCTTGCATATTTGATGGCAGCAAGAGTCAGTTATGTCACCCTTGAAAAAAGAACTTAAAATAAGTCTTTCCTCATGTTAGGGTCCTATAATAATAAGGTTCATAATTTTTGAATTGAATATGATTAGTCTTGGAAATATGTACATACCTTGCTTTTTGCAAGTTGTTTTCCCATATTTGAAAATAATAAAAATTGAAAAGAGGGTAAAAGTCCTAAAATAAAGATCAAAGGACTTAGAAAAGAAAATATCAAAAAGAATAAAAAATGCACCCCAAAAGAAAAAAGAGATAAGAATAAGACATGAAAGTGAGCAAGTGAAAATGCCACTGCTATTTACTTTTACTGCAAAAATAATGATTATGTGTAGATTGTTCAAAATTCCAGAATCCATGATGAGTTAAATAGTCTAATCTTAACTTTTCATGCTTTGAATTTCATGTTTTAGATAGAAAATAAATATATGTCAAACAGTTTAAACTTGACAAATCAGTAGATAGTTAGAGAATAAATGAGGAGCACAAATCTAAGCCCTCGGATGAAATAAGGTTAGAATTAGATAGTTTATGCTTTAAAAGGAAAAATGGATTTAGGGTTGCAAGCTTAAATTCACCCATGCAAATGAAGTAAAAGTGTTAGAATAATGTGGGTAGGTATAAAGTAGTTGTGCAAGGCATGTAATAAAGCATCATCGGGGAAATTACTAATTTCTCCTCCCCCACAATGATCCAGTATTCAAAACCTTCAATTAAAGAGGCTGAGAGAATTTATCTGACTTCTGTTGGGACCAGATCCAAGGCTTAGTAACTGATTGGTTAAAAATATTGGATTTCCTTCATAAAAGCCCATTTCCTCAGCATATTCACCCTCTTCCAAAAACATAATCCCTTTTCCTGAGTAAAACACCTTTTTTTCTTAGACAAAGTAAAAACCCCTCTTAATTAATTTCATTTCATCCAAAAAACACTCAAAAACCCATAAAATACAATTTATCCTAAGTTTAAGTGTAAATGTTTAAATGGTACAATTATTTGTGCCTAAAAAAGTTTATGTTTACACTTTACTTACTTTATTTTTTGTATTTTCATTCACTACATTTCATTTCATATTAATTTTTAACATAAAGTATTAATCCCTTTAGAATACCCTTTCCCGTATATTTATTAATTCCTTTATTTAAAAATATCCCAAAAAAAAGCCCACTTATTAACGTTAACCTATGGTTTTATATTACCCATGTGTTGAAATAAAACCCCGCCCATATCCCCATAGTTTAAAAAAATTATAAAACCCGCCCCAATGGTTTTAAAATATATGTGAATATTTCATTTGTTGTGTAAATTCATTTACCTCGCATATCAAAATAAACATTAGTTTTACGTTTAAAACTATGTTTTAAATATTAAAAATAACCCCGCCACAACACAAAAGATCCGGGCCCCATGCCCCATCCACCGAGCAACTCCCTCATCTAATTTCCACTGTTCAGACTTATCTTTACAGATTTGACGATCCAAATGACATATACCATCTCCCCTCCATGCGGAAATATGTGATTGGATCACATTCAATCCAAGAAAACTACTTACCACATAAAGCCCGTGCGATAAACCACTTTCGGTTTTTTCTTCAAGCGCCAAACCACTCCTCTCTGACATGACCACCATTTAATGTCGATTCACTTTAAACCTAAAACCTTATCAAACTTCCATGTGTGCAGTTAAACCCTTTCCTACGTTATTTGTATGTTTATCCTTTCGACTGAAGAAACGAAGCCCTGTACACCATTTTTTGCTCAAAAGAACCAGAAACCCACTACAATTTCCACTAAGATCACTAGAAGCATCCAAATTGCTTCCATAATACCTCAAAAGCCATCAGAAACCTGTCTCACGCCTCAGAATCAGTTTAAATACCAAATAGCTACAAAAAATAGGTATTCTTCATAGAAAAACAACCTGTTTGTCATTTCAAAAGGAGTATTTATGAGAAATCAAAACTTCTGAAGTCTATTTATCAATAGAAAGACCTTTGTAGTTTCCTGCAAAGAACAAATTCACTGTAAAAACTTTGATAAACCCCAGTTTCGATACTACAATCTGGTTTTTAAAGTAAATTGAATATATTTAGCCTTTGCAAACATTGAAAAGACTCCTAATCTATCCAGAAACCCTTTTAAAAATAATCCTAATATTTCTAAGCCTGATTTGAACCATTTTCAATTTAGTTTATCCAAAAAGCAGAAAAAACCCTTGTTTTATCAATTCTTCAACCTATAAGAGTCTGAAGATCAATTTTAAAGCCAAATTGAAAGGTCTAAAATCGAAAGAAAGCCAATTTGTGCTTATTTTTACCCATAAACCTCTGTTAAAGTCAAAAACACTTCTGTAAACTATTTAATCTTACAGAAGATTTCAAAAAGCCAAAATACAGAGTTTCAAGCACCCAAAAGGTTTTAAAATGTCAAAATAAAACCCAACAATGTCTTCCAAAACCACAATTATTGTAAATCCTCTACAACCTCTTGTTGTAGACATTGAACATACACCCTTAAAAGATGTGGATTACAAAATAACAAATCTAGTGATAGAATTCAATATGTTAGAGCTCCACTACTAGAGTCTTGAAAAGTCATTAGATCAAGTTGATGAAGTTCAAATTTGGGAGTCAAACCTACCCAAGTATATAGTTTCACTCACCCATCAATGTCGAGAAATCATTAGGTTGTGTCAGACTTATTATTCTCCTGAACAAAGAGAAATGGTTACTGCAAATAAAGAAGTATTGTTCACAATTGCTGTTGAGTTAATTAACCTAATGTTTCAAATCAAACCATATCTCAATGAAGTTCCTTTATCCATAGAAGCACTAACCAAGCTTTACATTGGTCTAGAATTTCCTAAAAGGTTTCAAATTTTCCAAAATTTCATGCCTGCCTATGTTGAAATTCCAAAACCAAAACCCTCCTTATTCTACTTCAAAATTTCCTGAAGGGTCTAGGCATGTCATATCCATGTTGTCCTTCATCCTAGGGTATTTTATGGATGAGCATACAGATGAATCAATCCTAGGTTTTCTATCGACCTTTGTACCAGGACAACCTCCTTCTATCATTTACAATTATGATAAATACATAGCTGATAATATCCATGATCTGCTGTCAAATTGCCAACTGAAGGAGTATTTAGGTATACTTCCTTTATTTTTCACATGTTTTTATATTTCCAAGCAGATAAGTTCCCAATAACACTTTAGAAGCTGGATGTAGGGGGAAATCCATTAACAGTCATCTTTTGAACATCTTTGATCAGAAAAGAGGCCACAGATTTCAATTATGTAGAGTTTACATATTCTTTTATTCATCCATTGATAAACATGTTGACAAACAGTGTAAAACCAAGAATCAATGATGAGATAAATAAAATATTACAACTGTCAGAACAAAGTAAAACTAGAGATTGGTAATTATATCATAACCATACAAAAATCAGATTTTTTGGGTCAAATCTTTTACCCTATAAACTACCTAAGTATGTGCCAATGAGAGTTTTTGCCTTGGAGTACATCAAAAAAATTCTCAATTCAGATTCAATCAATTTCTTGGTAGCCAAAAAGAAGACCCAACTTAAGTTGAAAATCAGTAGGACCCTTCATTTGTAATCATAGAGATGCAACAATAGAAGCAGCAAAATAGTTGTTGGAGTACAAATTTTTATTTAGCTTCTTATGGAATTATGACCCTTAGGGAATTCTTAGCAAAATGAGGGTTAAATGCAAACTGACACCTTATATTCATGACAAAAGGCCAGAGATTGAACAATTTGATAATCAAGCAAAGTGGTTAGAAAATACCTTGATTGAAGCAGTTAAACAAGGTGATACTAGTCACACCTTGAAAAATGTGAATAAAAAATATAAAGCTGCCAAAATATTCATAGAAGAAGGTAACTACACTGCTGAAACAACCACTGAGACTAGAGTTAAACTCAGGTATAATAAAATGCCTAAGATCAATCCAGTTGATAAAGAAAAAGAGACCATAGAAGTGGAAGATACAGATGTTCCAAAGACAACCTTAGATGTTGCTACAGTCATTATATATGAGCCAACCACAGAGATTCTAAATGAAGAGCATCGTGATAATTCAAACACACAGATAATAGAGAATCATCAGAGTATGGAGGCATCCTCCTCACATCCAGCATAGGATAAAGATATTGACATTAGGGAGAAATACAAGAAGATAAAGGCCAAGAATGAAGAAATCAAGAACGAGATTTATTCTAAGTATTTAAAACAAACACCAGGGATCCATAATAGACTTTTGTCTACTTTTGATTATTCATACAAGAAGTTGACTATGTCAGTGCTTCAACCAATAGTTAAGACTCCCAAAATAGTGGAAGATTACAAAAAAGTTGACCTTGAAGGGCCTACAGAGAGTATCTATGTGTTATATCAAATTGAGTTTCATAGAAAAACTTCTGAGATTATTTATTCTACCATTACTACAAAGGCCATGACTATCCACAAGCTCCAGAATACAATAATAAATATGAGAGATAAAATGAAGGTTGAAAAGGCTTCCTCATATGCTAAAGATATTAGGATAAATTCTTTAGAAGAATTGGTTATTCAAGTAGGATATGATCCTACCAATGTGAAAGTTGCAGAAGAGTTGATGAAGAAAAATAATGTTGATATTCCAGCACTTAGGAAACAACTCAATCTTCCACCAACAGAACACCCACAATCCAAGGAAATTGTGCAAGAGGCAAGCCAAAAAGATGATATGATGAATTTGATTTTACAATTGATAGCACAAATAAAAGAGATGGAAATCCAAATGGACAAGCTTGTCCATGAAAGAGAAACCACAACAGCACAAGAAGTTCCTACAGTAATTCCCATGGAAACTACAGTTGTGCCTTCAACTATGGCAAAAGAGTTGGCACCAATAGTACCACTGGCCACAACAGTACTAGTGATATCTTCTACTACCTTAGCTACAGAATCATCCACATCAGCAGTGCAACAGTCTAATTAAGCTAATGAACTCATCAAAGCTATGGAAGAAATGACACTTCAAAACAAAGAAATCAATAGGTTGAAGAAAATGATTGAAAATCTGGAAGACACTAAGAAGCTAGCCCAAATTAATGCTAAAACTTAGGAACAAAGGGCTAACAAGTTAAATGTTGAGTTGAAGAATCTACAAAAGGATTTAAAATTGAAAGAGACAATGTCTTATGTGAAGAATAAAATATGGAGTAAAATCATTGAATCCATCAATAATGTTTGGCCATCAACATAGGTAATATATGAGAAAAATGATTTCTAAAGGTAGCACAAGAAGAGATTCAAAAAACAAAGGAGGAACTAGGTGCCAAACCTGAACAGGCCCTAGAACTAATCAAGTTTCTCAACAACAAGAACAAGAAAGAACTAGAGGAGATAGAAATTACTGACATAACAGAGACAATCCTTGAAATAAGGAAAGTAATTTCAAAGAAGAATTTGATGAAGCAACTAGAAGGAAAATGTGAAAACATGAACATAGCCATAACTAAATTATTGTTAAATTTGAGATCTTGAGGCAAAGATGTTTGCTAAACATCCTTTTTATTAATGATAAACTCATGCCACAAGAGGACTATAACAAGAAGATTAGATATCATGCAAAAGAGCAGGTAGACAAAACAGAAGGACAAGGAATTCCTACAAGAAAGGTTTTACATAAAAGTTTTTGAAGACTTGTTTTATCTATAGCATGAGATAAAACACCTATTTGTTATAAACCCAACATTTTCTAGATATACTGATGTAGATGAGAACTTTAGGAAGTTAAAATATTAAAATTCCTGATGAAGAATCTTGGGAATCACTCATTCACTTACTGTAAAATTCAAATTGCAGTAAAAAGAATAAAAACAGTTTGCTGATTTTACACAATCAAAAACAGATTTTACAGCACTAAGGCAGTTAAACAATGGTTAAAGTGTATAAGTGATTAAAGAGTATCAAAGATAAAGAGTATCAGATAAAAGATAAGACTGAAAAACAAATCAAAAGATCTTATGCCAGCATTGAAGACAACAAAGCAGCCCTGCTAAACCCAATCCACAGCAACATTTCTATTTTATTTGGATAAATAGGACAGCTTGCTAAGTTGTTAAGCAGCTGTCACTATTTTGTTGTAAAATATATTTTATTTCCTTAGAAAAATCCTATGATTATTTTAGGATATTTTGTAAACATTTTTGTATATATACTTCATCTTTTGAAGTATTATTGTGGAATAAATTGCTGAAGATTTCTATAGTCAATATTTTTGTACCTGAAGGCTTTTTGTAGCAAGTTCAAGTAGCAGACTAGATCAAATCATCTAGCATCATATTTCAGGATTCATGTGATGAGACATTGAAGTGAAGTACTTTCTACTGTCATTTTTTATTTTCTTATGTTTTACATGCATCCATATATGTGTTCTAAATTTTAATGATGAACTAGGAATATTATTACAGGATTTGTTAAAAGCACCCTATCTTTAACAAGTTATCATTTCTATGTTTTCTTCTGATTTCCTGAGTAGGGAACCATTAATTTATCCCTCTTTCGAATGACTTTTTTCTACTTCTTCCTTATCCGGATCAAAGAATCTTTAATTTCTCTTTATCCTGATCAAACCACTTCACCAATTAACCTTCCAAGGTATTCAATGACTTGTCTATCTTTTCCTAAAAATATTTGACTTTTTGACCTTGATCCTAGTCTTGTCTGCTTGAAATTTGACTCCTTGGCCCAATGGAAAAACATATCTATCACTATCCACCTCATTAAGTGATTTTTTCTCACGAAACCAAACCAAAACAAACCAATTTGCACATCATAACTAGCCTAATATCATATAATTAAAAAAAAATTAAATTTTATAGAGAGAGCCCTTTTTGAACCCTAAGAAGGCTAGATCTTAGAGTTTAAAAGCTGGTTTGTGGTTACTTCTGAAATTATTTCACTAAAATAAAAAATCTCACAACTTCAGAATTATTAGAGTGATAACATACTAGCGACTCCACTGGGGAATTAACCAATCCTCAGTTTTAAAATAGGTCTTAAAGGAAATCATTTTCATCATCCTTTCACCTTAAGAAATTTTTATAAGTTGTGAGTATTAAAAACTGTAATTCTGGCTTCTAGAAAAATCTACTATACCAAGTCAAACCCAGATCCTAAACTTGTTGTTATAGTAGACAATTCGGACAGAATTGGAAAAAAGAATAAACAAGTAGAAGATTTTGATGCTAAAGCTTCCTTAGTTAGAGCAAATTCATTACCAAAAGAGTTAGTGAGTATACAAGACATAAAGTTTGACTTGAATTTTGAACATTCTTTATTCAAAAGTAAATCAGAAAGTGACTTAAGTAGTGTTGTATAGATCCTGTTTTTATTTCATTTCTTGAAACAAAGTAGGAAAATGTTTCAGTAGATTCTAAATCACAAAGATATTTAAAGCTCATGGTAAACTTGAAGAAATAAATGCTACTATTATTAAGGAAATATATGAAGCTATTGAATTAACTAAATTATTAACATAGACATCTAAGCCTTCTATTCCTCATTTAGATACCAATCTAATAAAATCTGTAGGTTCATCTCTTTTTACCACTACATCATCTATAATTTCCACCACAATTCAATCTACAGATCCATTTATCCCTAAACAACCCTTCCAACCTAGAATACTATTTCCATATTCCCCCACTTCAACCCCATCCACTAGTTTATCTTTTGCATTTTTAAACACATCATTCTCATTTCCAATTAATTATTCATATATTCCAGTTTCATTTTTTAGCACCCTAACTTCATTATTTAGTTCATCCACCACTTTTTCTAATACATCATATTATATTCCAGTTTCATCAGTCACTTCATTAACTTCATGAGCTAGTACTTCTAGTCCTGCCCCAAGCACTTACAATCTACCTCCTATCCAAGCTAAAATTCAAGCTATGGCTGCTAGGTATACTCCCTTGGCCCTTCCAACTCAATTACATGACATGCCTCAATATTACCAGAGTAAAATACCTCAATTTGATGCTACCACACATTACACTACCCAAAAACACATTAATAAGATGACAGATTATTTTGAGCTTCATGAAATAGATGATTCTGATGTACAAATGAGACTCTTTTCTCAAACATTAAAAGGGGAAGTTAAAAAATGGTTTAAAGGTCTTAATCCTGGTAGTATAGTTGATTTATTATTATTTCATAGATTATTTTTGAATAAATGGGAAAAAAATAAAAATCCACTCCAAATATTATCTAAATTTGATGCAATGAAAAGAGCTCCTAATGAAATAGTCCAAGACTACTGCACTAGGTACAACAGTGTTTATAATTCAATCCCAACTAATCTCAAACCCACTCCAGACTCTGTCTTACTCAAATTCCCTAATGGATTTGACACAGACATGGCTTATCAATTGAGGGAAAGAAATGCTGAAACTTTAGAAAGAATGCAAACAGATGTTGTTAGTGTAGAAGTAAATATTTTGGCTAGAAAAGATAGATTGAGGAATGAGAGGAGAGTAACCATAAAGGAAGAAACGTCTAGTTCAGATGGAAAAATAGATCAGCTAGCTAAAAATTTAGAGAGAATGATGGATAGATTAGAAAATATAGAAAGATGACCACAATGGGATAACCAACAACAAATTAGAAATCCCAACCTCAGGAAAAAAACAAATTCAAGAAAATCCAAAGAATTAGCACCTGATCAGACAATAAGACCTCCATTTAAAGAGAACTATGCTAAAAGAATGATGATGATGAAGACACCATAAATCTAATGGGTATAATTGACGATAACACTATCTTTCTCAGACAGGAAGACCAAGAGTTATTTTAAATGCAATAACTTCAATTAGATTCAGGTGAATCATTTGACTACAAACAAGGTTATGCTTTTGCTATAAATGAAGTACATGAACAATATAACCTTAGAAGTAAGAAAAACACTGAGCCTTCTACTAAGAAAACTGCACCAAAAGAAAATAAGAAAACAGTAGAAGCTCCCACTACAAAAAAGTTCTACAAATTCTCCCTAGGGAAAATAAGCAAAACTCTCACTCATCCCAGAAAATTTCCAGCCCTAAAATTTCACCCAGTCCCAAGATTGTTGATACAACAGATGAAGTTTTTCAAGCATCAACAGTTTCACAAAAATCTGCTGCTGTTAAAACACACAATTCTGCTAAAACAACAAACTTAGATTACAAAACACCTACTGTTGATCCAAACTCAGCAGATCCAAAAGATGCCACTGCAAAAACAGCTTCTGATAATTCAAAATCTGAAAAAAAAAAAACATCTACTGCTTCTCAAACCATTCCTGAAAAGAAAACTAAGAGCAGTAAAACACAAGAAACTCAAACAGAAAATGAAAAGATAACTGTTAAAAAATAAGATAAACCTACTCAAACTACAGTTACCAAAGAGGAGTTAATTCAGCTTAGTAAATCACAACCTTCATTCAATATACAAGCTGAAATTGCAAAATTAAAAATACCAATTCCTTTGACAGAATTGGTAAAACATGATTTGTACAAAACAACTATCACTGAAACCTTAAACATGAATGATGGAGAAGATTGAGTAAACTTAAGTGATGATGAACCAGAGTTGATTTTTGGTCTTGATGTTAATGGAAAACACCAAGATGGAGAAGTTCCACCATTTTACATTACCTTAACTGTTCATGACTAGATATTTCACAATGCAATGCTAGATTCAGGGGCTTCACAATGGAAACCCTGAACTTAGACATCACAAGGACTTAAAAAGATCTCTTTTCATTTGATTCAAGAAAAGTTAGATGTTTAGGTTTAATTAAATATTTTGTGTCACATTAGTTTAATATCCTGGTAAAAGTATTCATGGACATTGTAGTTACTGATATCTCACTCAAATATGGAATGTTATTATCTCGTTCATGGGGAGCAAAATTATAGGGATCTCTACAATTGGATATGTCATATGCTACCATATCAGTTTTTGGCCAACCAAAGAAACTCTATAGGGAAACATTGATGAAATATATGGTGAGTAGTGCAGAAAGATCAATAAATTACCCAATTTACACTACACCTACTGACCTAGATTCATTCATCTTATGTAACTCTGAAACTGATAATGAAATCAAAACTTAACTAAAAGACAAAAAGAAAAATACCAGATAAGAAAATATCTTTCATGAATCATTATGGCACCTAGATTTTGATGGATCAGTCAATAAACTAGGAGCAGGAGCATGAGTTTGGATAACTAATATGGAAAATAATCATGCAGAAGGCCATGCTTTCAGATTGAATGTTAAATGTACCAGTAACATGGCTGAGTATGAAGCCCTCATTTTAGGACTCTAGATTATCAAAAACTTAGGAGGCAAAAGAATATCAATTATGGGAGATTCAAAGTTGATTATAAAAAAAATAAATGGAGAATATTCTGTTTATAATCCTAGATTAGGCCAATATAGAGAAATTGTATTAGATTTGATAGATGAACTGTTGGAATGTAATTTTTTTGCAATACCAAGAAAGAAAAACATACAGGCACACTCAGAAAATTTTGCTAGTACCTGTAATTTTCCCTTTCAGCCCAATCATAAGTGTACTACAGAAGTAAAACATAGACCAATAATTCCATATAACCTCAAATATTAGCAAATTTTATCACAAGATCAACAAATTTACCATTTTATGAAAAATGAAGCTGAATTTCAGAACTGTAAAATAGACACAGACTATACATTAGATCAGGATTTAGATAGTGAAATTGATTTGAATAACATAGATGTAAATAAAGTAAAGTTTTCTAGACCACTAAATTTAGTCAATCAGATATAGATAACTTAGAGAAAGTAGAAATTGATGAGATAATTGATGATGAATATGATATATTAAATCTCAAAGATATTTTCTTACCAAAAGGCTTAACCCCTTTAGAAGATTTATTTGACTCAAATGATGTTTCTAGAAAACCCAAAATGGAGCCACTTATATCTGATATTGAGGAATGTAACATAGGCACAAAGTTAAAACCTAAGATGATAAAACTTTCCAAAGCTTTACTTCAGCTAGAAAAAGAAAAATATGTTGCTCTTTTCAAAGAATTTCAAGATGTTTTTGCTTGGAGTTATGAGGACCTAAGATCCTATGACACCAGTATAATACAACATAAAATCCCTATAAAAGAAGACCAAAAGCCCTTTAAACAAAATTTAAGAAGGATCAACCCTGTTTTGATGCCCTTTATTGAAAAATAGGTAAAAATAATGTATGATGCACAGTTAATTGCACCAATCAAATATTCTGATTAGGTTTTTAATCTAGTTCCAACCAGAAAAAAGACAGGAGAAATTAGATTATGTGTTGATTTTAGCAATCTAAACAAAGTATCCTTAAAAGATAATTATCCTTTACCAAAAATGGATCACATTTTACAAAGTGTTGTTGGTTCTTCTATGATTTCACTTTTAGATGGATTTTCAGGATACAACCAAATTTTAGTCCAACCAGAGGATCAAGCCAAAACAACTTTTACTACTCCTTGGGGCACTTTTATGTATGTAAAAATTCCTTTTGGTTTAATGAATGCAGGGGCTACCTTTCAAAGAGCTATGGATATAGCCTTTGCACATGAAATTAATGAATTCTTAGTGATTTAATTAGATGACATTGCTGTATTTTCTAAGATTGATTATGAACACTTGGATCATCTTAGACAAGTCTTTGTTAAATGTAGAAAGTTTGGCATCTCTTTAAACTCTAAGAAAACATTATTTGGATTAGAAGAAGGTAAGTTACTAGGACACATAATATCTAAGGAAGGAATTAGAAGCAATTCTTAACATTAGTCCTCCTAGGAACATAAAAGGGTTACAAGCTTTTCTGGGTAAAATTAAACTTTTAAGAAGATTCATCTCAAATTTAGCTTAAATAATTAGAGAACTCAATAATATGCTGAAAAATATTCGGTTCTTAAATGGACTATTGAGGCCAAAAAATCATTTGAATATATCACACAAGCCTTAACCAAAACTCCAGTCCTTATAAGTCCTAACTTTAAAAAGGATTTCATCATTTTTTCATTTGCTTCAGAACACACCATTGTTGCAGTTTTACTGCAGAAAAATGACCAGGGCTATGAGAAGTCCATAGCTTTCTTTAGCAAATCAATTAGAGATGCCACTCTGAAGTACAATATCATGGAGAAACAGGCCCTAGCTTTGGTAAAGGCCATTAAAGATTTCAGAGTGTACATTATTTATTCTCACATCATTGCTTCTGTTCCAAATGCAGTAGTAAAAGACATTCTAACTCAGGATGGTCCTAATGGTAGAAGAGACAAGTGGATTGCCACAATTTTGGAATATGACATAGAGATAAAACCCACTAAACTTAAAAAACCACTAAGATTTAGCCAAACTCATGGCTGAATCAAATTTTCATGCCCTAGACATAAATTATATTGCCCAAGTAGATGATTAGGAAGAGATGGCGACTCCAGAGATCAATGAAGCCTTTTTATACTCACCATGGTATGCAAATATCATATTTGTATTACTAAACTTACAAGCTCCTCCTAGATTATCAAGAACAAAATCTAGATTCTTAAAGCTAAAAGCTGTAAGATTTTGTATATTAGACAATGTACTTTTTTGGAAAGATCATAGTGGAAATTTATTAAATTGTTTGCTAAAAGAAGAAGCTGACAAAATTTTAGAAGAATTTCATGCAGGTGACTGTGGAGGACATCTCTACTAGAAGACTACTACAGACAAAATCCTGAGAGCTGGTTTTTACTGGCCTACCTTGTTTGCAGATGTAAAAATGTATGCGACCTCTTGTCACAAGTGTCAAATATTTGAGGGAAAGAAAAAGATCTTACCATTACCCTTAAAACCCATCTCAACATAAATGCCATTTCAACAATGGGGTCTCGACTTCATTGGTGAAATTCATCCTCCATCATCAGCTTAACACAAGTGGATTCTAACAGCCACTGATTATTTTACTAAGTGGAATGAAGCCATACCCTCTAGGCAAGACATTGTCACTGTTATTATCTCCTTTTTAGAAAGAAACATACTTTCAAGATTTGGATGTCCTCAAAAGATTATCACTGAAAATGTTGCTGCTTTCAAATCCAAAAAGATGATTGAATTTTTCCGTAAATACCACATTACCCTAGGCCATTCTACTGCATATTACCCTCAAGGTAATGGCCTTCCTGAATCTTCAAATAAAAGCCTTGTAAACATCATCAAGAAATTACTAGAAGATAACAAAAAGATTTGGAACAAGAAGTTAGTCAATGCCTTATGGGCAGATAGACTTACAACCAAAAAATCTATTGGTACATCCCCTTACCAGCTTGTTTATGGAATGGATGTTATTTTTCCATCTTCCTTAGGAGTACTATTAATGAAGATCATCCAAGAATTACAAGTTGAAACCAATGACATTCAAAGAAGGATTAATCAAAACATTCACTTGCATCAAACAAGAGAAGAGGTTTATCTTAAGTCTCAAGTTATCCAAGATAAGATAAAGAAATTTTTTGACAAAAAGAGTAAAGAAGATGATTTCTACATTGGAGAAAAAGTGTTAAAATGAGATTCAAGGAGAAAAGAGAAGGGTAAACATGGGAAATTTGATTTTCTATGGAAAATACCTTATGTTATTTATGGTTACAGAGGTAATAATGCTTTCTTTCTGAAAGAAATGGATGCATCAGATCTGCTAGGTGGACCAATCAATGGAAAAATGTTGAAGCACTACTACTCCTCAGAGATAACCAATAGTTAATTTTGTTTACTTTATCCATTGTACATAACATTGCAAGATTTTAGATTGTATTGGATGTTTTCCTAACAAAGTTGAAGCATGAAGAGAAGGACCTAAGCTTTAAGAGGTAAAATTTCATAAGTATGAACAATTGTAGCAATTAGGATAACATCTACAACGTCAGCTCAGTAAAAATTCAAAGGCTACTAGTCTCAAATTTCTTAACATTTCACCAGGAAATGCCATCCCCATGTGGAGCCACTGTTAGGGTCTTATAATAATAGGGTTCATAATTTTTGAATTGAATATGATTAGTCTTGTAAATATGTACATACCTTGCTTTCTACAAGTTTTTTTCCCATATTTGAAAATAATAAAAAATGAAAAGAGGGTAAAAGTCCTAAAAGAAAGATCAAAGGACTTAGAAAGAAAAGATCAAAAAAAAGAAAAAGGACCACAAAAGAAAAAAGAGATAAGAATATAACATGAAAGTGAGCAAGTCAAAATGCCACTACCATTTAATTTTACTGCAAAAATAATGATTATGTGCAGATTGTTCAAAATGCCATAATCCATGATGAGTTAGATAGTCTAATCTTAACTATTCATGCTTTTAATTTCATGTTTTAGATAGAAAATAAAGATATGTCAAACAGTTTAAACTTGACAAATAAATAGATATTTAGAGAATAAATGAGGAGCTCAACAGTTTAATTTGAGCCCTCAGATGAAATAAGGTTAGAATTAGATAGTTTATGCTTTAAAAAGAAAAATGGATTTAGGCTTGTAAGCTTAAATGCACCCATGCAAATGAAGTAAAAGTGTTAGAATAATGATGGGTAGGTTAGAAATCAAATAAAAGGCATGTAATAAAGCATCATCTAAGTTAATTACTAATTTCCCTCCCCCCACAATGATTCAGTATTCTTAAACCTTTCATAAAGAGGCTCGTACATTTCTCTGATCGTTGGACCGGCCCACTCGCTCAATAATCCATTGTTGCAATATTGATTCCTTTGTGAAAACCCATTTCATTAGCATATCTACCCTTTTCCAAAAATACAAACCCTTTTCCTAAGTAAAACACCTTTTGCTTAGAAAAAGTAAAACCCCATTTTCTATTAATTTCATTTCATCCAAAAAACACCTAAAAACCCCACAAAATACAATTTGATTCTAAGTTGAAGCGTAAATGTTTAAATGGTACAAATCATTTGTGCTTAAAAAGGCTTATTTACACTTCTACTTTGGTTTATTTTCTATGTATTTTCATTTCATTTCATATTAATTTTTCTAACATAAAGTATTAACTTTTAAAATACCCCTTCCCGTATATTTATTAAATCCTTTATTTAAATATCCCAAAAACCCATTTTTTAACATTAACCTATGGTTTTATATTTCCCATGTGTCGAAATAAAGACTCCCCTCCCCCTTCTCCATAGGTTAAAACATATCACATCATAAAAATCCCACTCCCAATGGTTTTAAAATGATCGTTAAGTGTTTTATTTACCATGTAAAAACACACCTGCCATATCATAAATAAAACATTACCTTTATATTAAAAAAGGGTTTTTTAACATTAAAACTATCCCACCGCATAATAAAAAAGCCCGAGCCCTATGCCCCACCACCAAGCAAGCTCTCATTCAATCGCAGAACTATTCGCATTCATATCATCCAATTCGATGATCCAAAAGCAATATCGTATTTTAAATTGTGCAAATTTTCAAACAACCATTTCAACATTTGCGAAATGTAAGGGTTAGGCCCCTTGTCTCTCCTCCACACGAAAACATTTCACCGAATCGCATTCTATCCCACAAACCATTTTCACACCTAGAAAATCGAGAAATCCACTACATTTGTCATTAAGATCACCGGAATCATCCGCATTGCTTCCAAGAAACCTCCAAAGCCACACGTATGCATGTTTGACACTCGAAACCTAGTACAAGACCAAAATACTTGCACAAACAAGTATTCTTCACAAATAACAAACCCGTTTATCATCAAAAGAAGAATTTCAGGAAATTAAGCTTGGAAAACCTATTTATCCATAGAAATACCGTTAGTTACCTACAAAGAATCAATTAATTGTAGAAAACTTGATAAACCATGTTTCGATAATCGCATAGCGCTTAAAGCAAAATTAGCCATTTTTAGCCTTGCATCTTGAAAATATTCCTGAATGATCTAGAAAAAACTTTGCAAAAAGATCCCCAATCCTTCCGTGACCAATTTGAACCATTTCTAGTCCATTTTGTCCGAAAGCATAGGAAACCCTTATCTATCATTTATGACCCATAAAATAGGTCTTAAGAACAATTTGAAACCAAAATCTGAAGGTTTAAACCCAAGAAAAAGCCAGTTTGCTATTTTTATCCAAGAACCTTTGTTAAAGTCAAAAACACTTTTGTAAACAATTTAAACTTACGAAGAGTCCAAAAAAGTCGAAATACGCAGTTTCAAGTACCCGTAAAGTCTAAAAATGTCAAAATCAAACCTAGCAATGTCTTCCAAGACTACAATTGTTGTAAATCCTCTACAACCTCCTATTGTAGACATTGAACATGCACCCTTAGCAGATATGGATTATAAAATAGCAAATCCAAATGGTAGAATTTAATCGTTAGACCTCCACTTCAGAGTCTTGAAAAGTCATTAGATCGTGTTGAAGACATCCAAATTTGGGAGTCAAACCTACCCAAATATGTTGTTCCACTCACTCATCAATGCCCAAAGCAGTTATTAGGTTGTGTCGACTCCATATTCACCCGAATAAAGAGCAATGGTAAATGAAAAATAAAGAAGTATTTTTTACTATTATCATGGTTAATAAACTAGATAAGGCTAACTCAAACTAGATTTCAATGTCAGTTTCATTTATCCATTAAGAACTCACAAAGTTGTACATTGGTTTAGACTTTCCAAAAGGTTTCAAATTTTCCAAATATTCATGCCTTTACATGTTGAAATCTACGTATTAACCCACTTTATTCACTTCAAAATTTTAAGGTTCAAGGCATGTCATTTTCATGTTGTCATTTATCCTTGTGGTATTTTACATAAGGAGTACAAGCGTATGAGTCAATTCTAGGTTTTCTATCTACCTTTAAGACCCAGACAAATTTTCCTTTCCTGCCATTTTTTCAATATGTTGAATATGTATAGCTTAATAATTATTTCCAATATGACTGGCCATTTAATTTCCTTACCTAAATACATATTTAGATATACATCATTTTCTTTTCCATATGTTCTTATATTTCCAAGGCATAAGTTCCCAATAACATATGTTCTTATATTTCCAAGAAGACAAGTTCCCAATGTTGACAAAAATTAGTACATCCAAGAATCTAAAGATGAAATAAAAGAAAGTTCTATAGCGACGAGTAGACTAGAACTCCGGAGATTAGTACTTATATGAGAAACATACGTAAATCATAGTTTTTGGGTCAAATTCTTACCCTATAAACTACCTAAGTATGTACCAATTAGAGTTTTTGCCTTGGAGTACATCAGAAAAATCCAAATTCATATTCTATCAACTTCCTAATGCCAAAAAAGAAGACTCCAATTTAAGTCAAGAATCGTGTGACCTTTTATTTGTAACTACGCAGATGCATGACAAGCAGCTGCACGTTTACTTGAGTACATATTTGAAGAAATCTTCTCATGGAACTATGATCCACAAGGAATATTAAGAAAAATGAGGGTGAAGTGCAAACTAACACCTTATATTCATGAAAATACCAGAGATTGAACAATTAATCGAATAGAGTGGCTAGAAAATACTTGGTAGAAGCAGCTAAACAAAAGGTGATACTAGTCACACCTTGCAAATCGCAAATCAAGGAGATAAAGCTACTAAAAGAGTCGTGGAAGAAGGCACTACACCGCCGAGACAAAAACTCGAGACTAGGTTTAACCGAGATACAATAAAAAGCCCAAGATCAATCTAGTTGATAAAGAAAAAGTGACCATAGAAATAAAGACAGCGTATGTTCCAAGAGACAAATATAACAAGGTTACAACATTACAAATGAGCCAAATGCACAGAAATTCTAAAAATGAAGAACATCCTAATAATTCCAATAATACACAAACACAGAGAAGCAAGAGAGTATGAGTATCCTCCTCACAAGATGTAAGAGAAGATAAAGATATTGACATCAAAGGGAAAAAAATATAAGGCATAAAGACAAAGAATGAAGAAATAAAAAATGAGATCTATTCTCAAGATTTGAAACAAACACCGTGCATCTAGAATAGACTTCTATTAGCTTTTGATTATCAAAATAAGAAGGTGAGTTATGTCAGTAAGCTTCAACCAACATTAAGACTCCCAAGGTGGTGGCAAGACATAAGAAAGTTGATCTGAAGTACCTGCTGTGGAGTATCCATGCACTGGGGATCAAATTGAGTTTCAAAGGAAAACTTCCGAGATGCTTTGTTCTACCATAACCAAATAGATGAGTGCCCAAAACCTTCAGAAATAGTAATAATAAATATGAGAGATCAAATTAAGGTTGAAAAGTCTTCCTCGTATGCTAAAGATCTTAGTATTAAGTCTTTAGAAGACTTGGTTATTCAAGTCAGATATGATCCTACCAATGTTAAAGTTGCGAAGAGTTAGTGAAGAAAATGAATGTTGATATTGTAGCACTAAGCAAAACAAATTAAGCTTCCACCAACAGAACATCCATAAGCCAAAGAAATAGTACAAGAGCAAAGCCAAAAAAGATGATATGATGAACTTGATTTTCAATTAACATGACAGATTAAAGAGATGGAAATCCAAATGGATAAGTTTGTCCATGAAAGAGAAATTAAAAAAATCATGAGAAACTCCTACAGTAATTCCCATGGTTACTACAGATGCCTTCAACTCACAAAAGAGTTGGCACTAAAGTACCACTAGCCATCAGCAAGGCTGATGTCATCCACTACTTCAGCCTACGTAATCCTCTACTACGTTAAATTTCCTCAACATTCTGATGAGGCATAGTAAACTAGTTAAGGCCATGAGGAAATGACACTTCAAACTAATGAGATCAATAGATTGAAGAAAGTAATTGAAAATCTTGAACACAATAAAGAAGCTAGCCCAAATCAATGCTAGAACTCAAGAATAAAGGGCTAACAAAGTTAAATAAGTTGAATTGAAGAATCTACAAAAGGATTTCAACTCAAAGAGCCAATGTCTTATGTGAGAAATCACAGGAACAAAATCATTGAATCCATCAATGATGTTTGGCCATCAACTAGGTAATATATGAGCAAAAGGATTTGCTAAAGAAAGGCCAAGCAGAGATTCAAAAATCAAAGAGGAACTAGGTACCAACCCGAACAAGCCCCTAGACTAATCAAATTTATCACCGTAAAAACAAGCAATATTTGGAGGAAATAGAAATTACTCATAGAACAATATATAATATTTCTGAAATAAGGAAAGTAATTTCAAAGAGAAATTTAATGAATCAAGCCTAGAAGAAAAGTGTGGAAACATGAACATTGCCATAACCAAGTTTATGGTTAAATTTGAGATTTTGAGGCAAAACGCTTTGCCCAACATCTTGGTTCTTAATGATAAACCTATGCCAATGAGGACTACAAAAAAAAATATTAGAGATCAGTAAAAAAGAGAAAGTGAGCAAAACAGAAGGATAAGGAATTCCTACAAGAAAGGTCTTACACAGAAAAAGTTTTGAAGAGAGTTTTATCTACAACATGAGATAAAACACATATTTATAAAACCAACATTTGCTAGATACACTGAGGAAGATGAGAACATTAGGACGCTGAAAAAGATAAAAATTCCTTATGAAGAATCTTGGGAATCACTCACCGACTTACTTTAAAATCTAAATGGAAAAGAAGAGGATAAAATTTTTTTTGTTGATTTTACACACAAACAGAAAATTACAAAGAAGAAATGTGGCGAACAAAGCTTAAAGTGATCATAGGTAAAGAGAATCAAACAAAGAGTATCATAAAAGAAGATAATATTTCAAAACAAATTTGAAATATCTTTCCGGCAAAGAAGACAACAAGTGCCTCAAGCTATGTACCCAATCCAAAACAAATATTACTATTTTATTTGGATAAATAGATCTTGGGTGTTAAGTCAAGTATGCTTGTCACTATTTTGTTGTAAAAGATATTTTATTTTCCTTAGAAAATTCCTACAGTATTCTAGGATATTTTGTAAACATTTTTGTATATATACTCTGTATTTTGAAGTGTTATTTTGGAATAAATTGATGAATATTTCTATAGTCAATATTTATGCCTCTGAAGGCTTTTTATAGCAAGTTCCGAGTAGTGTGACTGATCAAATCATCTAGCACTTTCATATTTCAAGATTCATGTGATGAGCCATTAAAGTGAAGTACTTTCTACTTTTCATTGTTTATCTTATTATGTTTACATGCATCCATATATGTATTCTAAATTTAATGATAAATCGCATATTATTACAGATTTGTTAAAAGCAACTTATCTTTTAACCGTTTATCATTTCTGTATGTTTTCTCTGCCGATTTCCGCAGTAGGGAACCCTTAATTGCTCCCTCTTTTGAATGACCTCCGTCTACTCCTTTCTTCCTAACTGGATCAAATAATTCTATTTTCTCTTTATCTCAATCAAACCACTTCACCAATCAACCTTCCAAGATCTTCAAAGACTTGTCTATCTTGCCTGGTGGCCATTTGACTTTTTGACATCGATCCTAGTCCTATTTGCTTGATTTTAACTCTGTACTAAATGGACAAACAGATCTATCATTATCCATCTCATTAAGTGTTTTTTCTCACCAACCACCAAAAAACCAATTTTCACAATCATAAATAGCCTAATATTTTATAATCAAAACAAAGTTAAATCTTAAAGAGAGAGCCTCTCAAACCCTAGGAAGGCTAGGATCCTAGAGTTTAAAATTTGGTCTATGGTTACCTCAATGTTCCCTAGACTTTGAATCAAAATCTCACAACTTTTGAATTATTAGAGTGATAACACAATGCACTGAAAACTCCTCATACTTAAAATACAAAGAGTAAAGGATCTCAGCCCTTGAATGGTTCATGAGGCACAATAATGAAGTGTTTTTGAAATGGGGTAGCAAGCTATGGGCTTGATTGTGGGGAAACTCCACAGTTAAGTGTGCTTGAGCCAAAGGATTTCCGGATGGGTGACCTTCAGTGAATTTCGTGATTCATTTCACTAGTTTCAATCCCACTTCTTCAATTCTCGTGGAGCATCAAATTACGTAAATGAGTGCTAAGTGGACTTTTTCAAAAATCATGAGAAATTAGTCACTTACGACTACCTCTCATGGAAATGGTCATATTTGAATGACTTACTTAATGCAAGCTTGAATCCCAAAAAATGATATCTAATACAATGCATCATGGAAAACCCTCATGCTTGAAAATTTTTAATTCAACTCCGTTTAAAATTGTCCATTTACAATAATAGGTCGAAATTTTAAAACTTTGATTTCTAAAAATTACTTATTTAGATGATTTTTCTATTATTCCAGTAGACGTACGCAGTCTTCAACTATTTTAGAAACCATTTGAATATTCATCTCATTCTTCGCATTATTCCTTCAAATTATCAATTTCCTTTACCCGAGTTTGTTGTAATTTTTTATTTATTCAAAGATATTTATTTTCCATTTCGCCATTTTTTTATTGTTCCTTTTCTTTGCTTTCTCATTCTTATATTTCTCTTCCATTTGATTCATAGCCATGGAAAATCCTTCCATTAATATAGTTGCATGAGATTTCCACTTTCTTTTCACCATAGCATTTACTAATTTCCAATTCAATTTGTAATTTTATGTTTTTTGTTTTGGATTTTGTATAGTTCTTAGATAATTCCTATAGCACTTGATTTTTTGAAGAAAATCCCTTAGGGCTTATGTTGTCTCTATGTCCCTTCCTTTTGGATCTCCTATGTCCCGTCAAATCATTGATGATGATGTTTCATCTCGTAGATGAATCATGATTTCTCTTTTTATATCTTTTGATACCGTATTTTGATTGAGAACTAAAATGTCACTATTAATATTGATATTAATGATCTTATTATATTCAATAATCTTTAATTAATTCACATATGTTAAATTCATAAACACATAGTATACATAAATACACCGTTATAATGATTTCTCCCATTCCATTTCAAAGTGAAATAATAAAAGATATTATTTAAATACTCATTATACATAACATATTCAAAACTTGCAAGTTAACCACTTCCTCCCTAATTCGCACTCATCACTCACATGCATGCACTTACCGAATAATGTATTTCCACGTACCCGGGCCATGTTCCATCTAAGCAAATTCCTTGATGAAATGTACAACCATCTAGATTTGTGCACAACATGATATAATTAAAGTCTCTAAATAATGTGAGTGGCCTTACAAATCAAAATTCTTTCAAAAGGATTCTATGAAATATAGAATGTGTGTGAGTGTGTGATTCATAATAATAAGAGTATTCAATGTGGTATTGACAACAACATGAGTTACACATTTTACTTTTTATAACATAGCAAGGATTTGCATTTCTTCAATGATATTTGCCCCAAGTTAAGTGCACTATGTACATTCCTAAAATTCTCATACAATTATATATATGTCATGCCATGAAATCGATTGATGTGAGGTTCAAAAAATCCCTATAACCCTTTCCACCTTTAGTTACATCCTTTTGGTTGAAGTAGATCTAGTGTTTTCATGCCAAAAATTTCATTGGTCCCTTAACTACTCAAATTATCTTCATATAGAAATGAGGTAGCATGCTATGAAGGCCCACATATCTATTTTTTCTACCTATATATATGCTATATCATCTAATAGAATACTTTCGTATGGTTTTGACATGCCGTTTAATGAGATGGAATGTGTGTTTTAGCAAATGACATTTCCTTATGATATTACTAATAATTATACAAGACATGACATACTACAATATGGTCTTGAGATTGAGTTGTCATACCAATTTTTTTAAAATCATCCACAAGTTTTAGAATGGTATGCTTGTTTGTTTTGGAATTTTTGGGATTTAACAATGCCTAGAATTCTTTGGAAATAGTTTAACCCTAGATTTTGACAATGATAAAATAATTTAGATATAGTTGCCTAAAAATGTGGTTCTAAGCACTTTTTAATAATTTTATATGATTGATAATGAATATCCTTGCTTAGTTATCTTAATTTCAAATGAGGATGTTCCGCCTCTTTCATCCACCTAAAGGATTTGGGAGTCTGTCACACAATGTCCCATCTAGGTAGGATTATTGGATGCATATTTTTGGAATTCTTTATCTATCCACCGTGGAGTTAAAATTATGGAAGGAAATTGGGCAGCATCCTTAGAGGTAGTTTTTAAATTTCACATCATCAAACAAAAGGTTGTACTTGCCAAAAAAATCCTCATCAAGAAGTTAAAACAAGTTGCCTCCCTAGTTCCATCCATGGTAATTAGCTTCAAATAAATCCAACATCATTTGTCTCATTACAATTTTTCTTTTCGATAGAATATTAATTAGAGGTCTATCATATGCTAGAATTTATATTTTCCCTTCGAAAGTGTTTTTCAATACCTAACCTACTTTTTATCTGCTTCAAAGACCTTTGCCATCTATTGCTTTTTCCTCGACTACTTTATTTTCAACTACTTTAAAGTTCCCGCCTTTGAAATGGAATGAAATTACAAAGAGAATAATTTTCTTTCCAATTATAGAAAAATATAAGAATTGTCTTCCAATTACACATGAAGACAAATATTGTTTCCTAAACTTGAGAAAAGGGAAAAATTGTCTTCCAATTTTACAACAAGACAAAATTCCTTTACTTGCATAAGAAGACAAAAATAATCTTCCAATTTCTCCATAATGCATTAATTATATTAAAATTATGAAAATTTTCCAATTATCAAAAAATGTCTTCTAGTTACACAACAAGATAGAAGTTTGCTTCAAATAACATAAGAAGATAAAAAATATTCTTTTTAATTACATTAAAGAGCGCACTGCCTTTTTTTTCTGTTATCAGTATGTGTATTTTCTAGATTGCTTACTGGATGTCGTAATGAGTAACAAGCATGAGATGGAAAATGATTTGCAATAACATGCATGTGTTCTTTCCAAGAATGCACACATGTTCCTATGATTAATGTTCATCGTCATTAATTCCTTTCCTTCCATACATTCCCTTCTTCATCTCGTCCTTGGAAAGAAAATCATATGAGTTTGAAAGTGTACACATGTTACTAAGGTGCACCCATGATTTCATCACTTAATCTTTCCTCATCTTTTTCCCCATTCCATCCCTCTTCTCTTTCTCTCTCCCATCCCCTACCTACTCTCTCTCCTCATCTCCCTCAACCCCTCCCACCTAGCCTACATAGAAACCTATAAATTACATCATATCTAACTCCTCCACTCCTACCTTTTTTGAAATAACATCATCTCTCTCTCTCTCTCTCTCTCTCTCTCTCTCTCTCTCTCTCTCTCTCTCTCTCTCTCATGATCCCTCCTTCACAACAACAACCCTCCCCCACCAACATTATGTTTATCCCCCCGATTCTCTCTCTCTCTCTCTCTCTCATGATCCCCCCACAAAAAAAAACAACCCCCTCCCCCACCCAACTTTATGTTTCTCCCTCCTACTCTCTCTCTCTCTCTCCCATGATCCCTCCTTCACAACAACAACCCCTCCCCCACCCAACGTTATGTCTTCCCCATACTCTCTCTCTCTCTCTATCTCTCTCTCCGTCTCTCTCTCTCTCTCTCTCTCTCTCTCTCTCTCTCACACACACACACACACATTCTACTTGAATATATCTCTCTCTTTCTCTCCCTCACACGCTTATCCTCTCAACTCTTGTATCTCTTTCTCCCCGACCTTCTAGCTATCTACCTACTACCTCCATCATTGTCCTCCTCCCTTTCCCTCCTCATTTCTTCATCCATGCTATACATATTTTTTCAAGGTATCATAGTGCATTTATTGTTAGGGGAAACATTCATTTCCCATATGCAGAATTCCATTTTATATCTTTAACAAAATGTTTTCCAAATTTTGTAGGTGAGATTCCCATGAAAGTAGTGTATATATGGAAATTCGAAGAAACCCACAAACGGATTAAAATATATTGAAAAATATAAATAATGTGATTTTAAGGTAGGGTTTATGGGTTCACCAAAAACTTGCCTACAAGATCCCATGGCATGACAACTCAAAATAATTTATGGTGGTATAAATTCTCACCTTGGGTGGCCTTCATGGGCATCATAGCTTTCATATCATTTCTATGGAAAAATTTCTCCATATTAGGTTTGTTTCCTTTGTGATTTTAAGCATTCCCTTGTCTCTAGGAAACCCTTGTTTCAGTGTTGCGATGTTGAGTCATTCATATCATATCTATATAGCTTTATTGGAGTAGGAAACCTTAGTGGTTTGGGAATGGGAGGATACTGCAGAAAGGTTTTCCTTAGTGTCGATAAACTGGCCATTAGGTGATCATGTTATCAATAAAATAAACTCATATTTTGTCCCAATTCTATTGTTTATCATGTTATGAATATGTAATGGGATTGTTTATAGACTAACTTGGCATATATACTTGTATATATTTGATTTTGTTTTTTTGTTGTGTTTCTGTTGGTGTCGAGGTTGCATCTCTAGAGCAAGAACAAGAGTTTGGATCCTGCGATCGAAATCAAACGTAGGACCCACTTGAGTCCTCACTCCTTATTTCATGAATTTTATGTAAGTTATATGATATTTTGAGCTTTTATTGATTTTTTTTTTCTATGCTATTTGGGTTATCAACTCGTTGACGCGGGCATTTACATTATGTCAACACCAAGGCTCTTCACACAACCTAGTACCATTTGGGATGGTCATTCTCAACAAAGTTTAAAGGCTTTTTTGGCCTTCAAATTTCCTCCTTTATGAAGGAGAAAACCAAAAGGTTCCTAGAACTAAAGTATAAAGTGAGTTAAATAATTTCCAAATTTCCCAAGTTATGTTAGTGAAGCTCTAATGGTAAATGTAAAATATATAATAAACATTAGTTTTTTATTACAAACCATATTTATATTTACAAATATTTTACAACGATATAATGCAACAATAAAAGAATGCTAGAACTAAATGTAATCAGCAAAATGTGGAATGAAATTGTTTGATGTAACAAACAATATTAAGAATAAAGAAATCAAAGATAAATTCTATTATCAATAGAAATAAAATTTAATTTTTCTTAATGTAGCAACAAACAAAATAATGCAGAACAATTGTAATCAAAACAAGTAGTTCCTACCATTAAGTAAATGCAAACATGAAAACTATGTTTTCTTTTTGAATCAATTTAACACTAAGAAAAGAAAAAAAAGAAAAAAATAATTATTCTAAATTACAGCTTACCCTTTGGCCAAGGCTTATAAGTCATAAATAGAAAACAAATACAATGAATGATATCACTTAATAATTACACCTTTCCACAGGATTAACGAATTAAATTAGATAATCATCAAATCGATATTGAAAGGAATAATGTTGATAACATTCATTGTGATATGCCTACTATAGACTCAAGAAAAAAACAATGGTAAAATTAACTAGACATTACTTAATCCAACCATTAAAATTAACTGTTTTCTTAGAAGATGCAAGCCACCGGAGATAGAAACTTAATCAATTACAATAAATTTCTAGAGATATTTTGTAACAATAGGGAAATGTGTTAAAATAATTCGCTTGAAAATGCAATACAAAGTCAACTAACAAATACGAATGTGTTCCATAAAACCACAAGATATTATGAAATTTAAACTATGACTATGGAAATAATAAATACAACACACTCATGAACTGGGAACCGCACCAAGATGTATCAAATTGTCATTCATTACACATTAAAAACATAAATAATTCATTCATTCAAAATAATGTCTTTCTCCTCTCTTGGGTTCCCCCTTTACTTTTGGAAATATCGGGTTTATATAGGCGATTATAATATCCATTATCCTTCTAGAATTCAAACTTGTCTTTATCAAATGTTGGAGTAAGTTGGTCAGATTAAATATCATAACTATTTCAACCAACTTTGACTTAGAAGTTAGCCCTCCAATCAAAGAGGGCTCTCTCAAAGAAAACAATGAAGTGTTCTAGATGAAATCAATTTTCAAGGGATGACCCCTATACTATTTTTATGTGATTTTTGCAAGTGAAATAATGTAATGACAACCACCATTGGGCATGGAATCAACTAAATAAATCCAATTACAAACAACCGTATCCATTGAAAACTCGAGGCAAATTAACAGAAAAATAAACTCTTACAACAAAAACACAACGAATGAAGGAAGTTGGAGCATTTAATCATGAATTTGTTATCATATTTCCATGAAACAATAACCATATGTAAAATAAGGAGATAAAAAATCACATATATGCCAAGGAAAGTACCCCAAGTTGTGAAACAAATGCCGCAAAATGTATATTATCTCATAAAGAAAATTACATAAGTAGCTCTCTTATAACTTTAAACAACCCCTTAAGAGTAAAAACTCCCAAATTTATAGAGTGAGGCTCTTTTACAATAGTCTTCCACTCTAGGCTAGACTCGACAGTGCCTTAGCTAAAAGACCTAGTTCTCGGTAGAATTACAAAACATGGAGACTTTCTAGGGATATTTTCCATTTGGGCAGGGCTCGTACACAAAGACCCATCACCATTTATGAACTTCAAAATAAATTTACGAATGATCCTTATCGACTATAACTGATCGCCGAGGTGTTGGATTGTTGATGAACTAATGAGAACTTAAATGCTTGAGCCGGAATGATGGGCTTCATGATAAGTCAGCATGATGAGTTAGCTCGATGAGTTGGCGGTCACATGGAGTTTGACTTTGCTGTGGAGTTGTCCTCTAAAATAGATGATGGTGTTAATACCTTTGACTTGTGTTTTATCCATTTCTTCATTGTTTGATTTCCAAAATCATCAAAATCTCATTACGCTCAAGAAGTAGAGTACATGAAATTTGGTGAGAACCTCAAGAGCAAAATGCCAAAATCACCTCCCAAAATATTGATTTCTATGATTGTTTCGTGGTCTTCTTTGAGGTTTATAGGTTAAATAATTGCATTGGCCTTTATTACTAAATTTTAGACTAGTGTTTTTCTCCATGGAAAGATACTATAGTTTCGTAGGAAATTTTGTTTTAAGATGGGGATGTTACTAAAGTAATTTGCTTCTAAGATTTTTCATTTAAATATTTGTTTTGCTCAAAACACTAAAATCTTATATAACTTATATTACCTAACCTATTTATTAGAGATAACATAAAAAAAATTATGGTCTTACCATACATGGAGTATCATCGACATAAAGAATGAATTTGATGCCCTCTTCAAAGTTCAATTTGATCATTTCCATAGTGGTTTCTACCTCCTCACTGTTCCCGTAACCTCCTCCTATCACTTGCAACCATTTTTCCTCCTACATGTGTTTCATCATTTTGTAAAGAGAAATTTCCTCTTAACATAGTTGAATCAATCGTGTAAAACTCCTCGAAGTTGCTTTGAGGTGCCTTCCTTTCCAATTCCTCAAAAGAATTTTTGATTCTATACCATTCCAGCACTTCAATTGTTCTCAAGATTCCACTTCAATTCCTTCTCCCTGTATGCTCTTTACCTTTCCTCTTTTTCACAGTTCTAATTTTATTGAGGCACCTCTTCAATGGCGCCTCAAGCATCTTTTCTTTTGGTTATCGTGGATCTTGTGATAGGTTTTTCTAGGCTTGAAAATAAAATCAATATTCTTGGTAAAATCCACTTTTGGTTGCTTTATTCTTCTTTTTTACCAAGCTTCTTGATCTCTACAGTTGCACAAAGGGCTTCTTTCAATGTCACAGCTTCAAAGATATTCGATAATGACCTCTTCCCTTTTCTTTGGCTTCTAGTCCTCTTATTGTATATTTTTTCGTCTTGGTACTTGTAGAAACTTTTTTTGCTACCATAGGCTCCTTTAAATGTTAAAATTGTTCATAGGTTTTTCTATAAGCTATATCTTCGTTCTAGCCTCATCTACAGCTTCCGCCTTAGATTGCCTATCCTCCGCTCTAGTTATAGGTTTGGACTTTGGAGTTCTCCTAGGGGTGGCATCATCCAATTCATAGCCACTTAAAATAAAATGTGGGCCAATCTCTCTTCAACCTATTCAAATATTCAAACTACAACAACTTAATAAGAGCATGATGAAAAAAATTGAAGTGTCACTGTGATCGGTTTGGCTCGAACCTTGTCGCCCATTTTTGCTAGGCTTCTAAACAAATAGAAAGATATATCTAAGGGTTTTTTACATGTGAAGTGAAACAACAACTTGAAATGGTATTCATATACTATGTGGAATCTACCACAATGAATTATTTGGATCACCATCAAAAACTTAGAAAGCAGCTATCACTTTCCTTAAGGCAAGTTCTCAGAATACCTATAGCCATATCAATGCTTTTATGCTTCCTTTTAGGAACTCATCACAACTATGCAACTTGAAATTATTCATATTGAACCATAATTATCCTAACATGTGATCTATGTATTTGAGAAATATTGTTAGGGAAACTCGCAAATTAGTATCCCAACTTTAGATCCCACTTCGTAAATTTAATAGAAAAATCCTTTGAAATTTTCCCATGACACTCTAATTTTTACGTAACCAAAGACACCCAACGTTGGCAGTTCTTGGGTGAATGTGGGGTCTTGTTCCAACAATTTCATGTCCATGGGTCATATCATACCACAACCCTCCTTATAATGCTTCCTTAGAGCTACCATGGTTCCAAAGAAGTGAACAACTGACACGCAAAAGATCTCAAGGACTAATAACCAGCTTTTGACATTAACCGAGTTGGACCTAAAAGACAACTAACAGACCCATAAGACAACAATACTGATACTTAGACAGCAGTAGCTCGTAAGGAAAATGAGAACAAGCCAGGGATAGGAAATTTATTAAAATGTAAAAGGGAACGAAATGAGCAAATATATATGGGTATGTAGAAATTTGAACAATTTGCTGAATTATTCATCGAGATTATCCTGATCACACATTATTTAAGCTTCATGCATAATACATAACATGTTCTACAATTGATCATCAATATGCGGAAATAGAAACAGTCGCATGCACTCATAAAAACATAAATCAAGCACACATTGAACACATGATGTATTGGGGAAAGCAATAGCTGAAAACCCCCAACTATCTGTATAATATAATGATAGAGAACATGTAACAATACATAGCACAAAGCTCTCACAACTCTCAGCACTATCTCACATGCTACACACAAACTAGCACGGAAGATGAACAAGTCACAGGTTCAAATCTCCTCCACAAGTCTGCCTGCCTCTACTGCGCAATCCAAGATGAATAATGGTGAGATCCAAGCTCGAATCCACCTAGCTTGTACTGCGCCATCCTCATTGGCAATCTCAATCCATGTGTGTTCAAATCTCATGCACAGCCATAGTTACAACTGATAGTAGACTCACCCTTTCACCCACCTCTAACACTGGTCTCCACCGAACTGTCCATGCATTGCAGTTAACTGATGTGTTCTTTAGTTGATTTATGAGTTAATAATTAGTGAATTAATTAATAATTAATTCACACCACTCATCACTAGTGTATTTTTCAGTTAGACTAAATACAAATAGTTCAACTAAGTTAAACAGAACACAACTCCACCAACTATCTCATCAACTCCACCAAACTCTACCACATGAGTTCTAACTGAAGTCAACCATGCAATAGCTCAACTAACCCTTAGGAAAATGGTATTTACTTCTGTCAGATGCATGTGCCACATCCAAGCATCAAACTGAAGTGCTCCAAGAGGATAAGATAATGTTTATAGTCTAAATATTATTAAGGGTTAATAATATTCGACTATTCTATTTTTAGCCCGACAGTCTAAAAATAGAAACTGCCCAATGTCTAAAAATAGAGGTCCATCTATTTTTACCAACTCAACCAATCATCCATAAATATCATCCTGCAACTCATAGACCATGATCCATATGTCTAAAAATAGACTTTGCGCCAAAAATAGCCTGCGGGCCCACTTAGTGAAGGCGACTTTATTTCACTAAGCTCGATCATCTTGTTGCATTTTCAACACTCCCTCTCAACAAGATATGGATTATCTGCAACCCCTATCCTGCCTCTGTGGTATTCGAATTTGCTCCTGGTGAGCGCCTTCGTCAAGATATCAGCATCCTGATCCTCCGTGGGAATATATGAAAGTAACATGATTCTCCGCTGCACACAATCTCTGATATGATGGTACCTAATGTCGATGTGTTTGGATCTATCATGAAATACTGGATTAGCCGAGAGTTTAATGCAACTCTGGTTATCACAATAAATCATAGTAGGCTCCAAGTGTGACCCGAACAACCCGACCAGGATCTTCCTCATCCATATGGCCTCGCATGCAGCCAAGCTTGCTGCCATATACTCAGCCTCTTCTGAACTGAGTGCCACGGATCTCTGCTTCCTGCTGTACCAAGAAACTGCTGTCGACCCGATACTGAAGATCCCTCCAGATGTGCTCTTTCTATCCATTGGGCTCCCTGCCCAATCTGCATCCGTGAAGCCACATAGCTTCACCCCATCCTCCTGTCCGTACCACAAGCCATATCCTGATGTGCCTCTAAGATAACGCAATACATGCTTTCCTGCCTTCCAGAAGAGCTTGGTAGGCTTAACCATAGCTTGCGAAAGCTGGTTAACAACATAGCATATATTGGGTCGTGTATTGACCAGATACATAAGCGACCCCACCAACTGTCGATAGACAGTGGCATCCACTACCTCCGCTGAAGTAGCATCCTCATTCCTCCAACCACCAGGAAGAGGAGTGTCAACAGGCTTGCAGCCTTGCATGTTGAACCTCTCCAGAATCTCCCGGGCATACTTGCCCTGAGAAACAAACAGTCCTCCGTTGCGCTGCCAAATCTCCAATCCCAGGAAATAATGAAGGATGCCCAAGTCATTCATCTCAAACTCTCGTGCAAGATCCTCCTTGCATGAAAGTATCAACTTCTCATCGCCAGTCAAAATCAGATCATCTACATACAGTACGATGATCAACAGCTTCCCCTCCACCACAATCTGGTACAGGTTTGGATCCGCCTCACTCTTGGAGAATCGAAGCCCGGTGAAGTAGCTGTCTATCCGAGTGTACCAAGCACGAGGTGCTTGCTTCAGCCCATACAGTGCTCTCTTGAGTCGGCACACATGCGACTCACCGCTGAAGATCTCAAAACCTTCAGGCTGCTCTATGTACACCTCTTCCTCAATAACTCCATTGAGGAACGCAGTCTTCACATCCATCTGATGAATGTGCCACCCCATATGTGCTGAGAGAGCAAGGATCGTCCGTATGGAAGAGTACCTTGCGACAGGTGCAAAGGTATCCTCATAATCAATCCCCTCGATCTGTGAAAAGCCACGGGCGACAAATCTCGCCTTGTACTTCTCCACACTCCCGTCAGCCGCCTGCTTCACCTTGTAGATCCATCGCGAACCTACCACTGATTTCCCAACCGGTCTTGGGACAATCTCCCATGCACTGTTCCTGATGATCGAATCATATTCTTCGATCATGGCATCAACCCATGCGGGTTCCTCCACAGCTTCCTCAAAAGAGGATGGCTCCGTCACAACACATTGACTCACAAGAGCCATGTATCCGGTGTACCGATCCGGTGACTGTCTCTGTCTGCGCTGTGCTGTAGGTGGTCCTACAACCTTCTCTGCATCCCGAGCCAGTCGCTCAGCTTCTGTAGTGCGCATGCGCCCTCTGATGGTTGGCGCTGCCTGGGTGGTTTCTTCCACCTCCTGAACCTCCTCTTGTGGCTGATCCACATCCGTAAGCTCCTCCTTAGGGAAGCTCATCCTTAGAACTAATAGCTCCTTATCCGCATGCAAGTGGCCTCTGCGAACACTGCATGGCTTTCTCCTCCTGAAATTTTATATCCCGTCACACAACATTCTTGCGACTGTCTTACAAATACACTCGATAGTTGTGAGGTGTATCAGTGTACCCCACAAATATTCCAACCTCAGCGGTTGGATCCAGCTTCCTTCTCGCATCCTTCGTCACATGCATGTAGACAAGAGAACCAAAGATCCGCAAATGGGAAATATCAGGCCTCTTGCCAGAATAAGCCTCCTCCGGTGTACTCATGCCAAGAACCTTGTGAGGACAACGGTTCTGCACATACACTGCTGTATTGCATGCCTCAGCCCACAAGTGAAGGGGTAGGCCCTGATCATGCAACATCGCCCGTGCAGCACCCACGATTGTTCTATTCTTCTGCTCAGCCACCCCGTTCTGCTGTGGGTTATGGGGTGCGATGAGCTCTCTCCGAATCCCTTCTGCACTGCAAAAGTCCTTGAATTCAATAGAGATGAATTCACCACCATTGTTTCTCCTAAGAGCCCTCACATGCTTTCCCGATTCCTTCTCAACCAACGCCTTGAATTCATAGAACTTTGAATATGTCTCGCTCTTCTTCTGCATGAAGAAGATCTAGCACTTCTGAGAGAAATCATCAACAAAGATCACGTAGTACTTGTGCTTTGCTATCGAAGCAACTGAGAAAGGACCACACACGTCTGTGTGAACTCTCCCAAGGATCGTCGTGGTGCGACTATCCTTCTCGTGAAAGGTGGCTTTCACATACTTTCCCAAAGTACACCCCTTGCACTGATCTGACTGCGCAAGAGTGCCCTTAAGAAGCCCAGTATAAATCTGCTGCAGGATCTTCAAAGCTCCGTGGTGAAGGTGGCCCAATCTCCTGTGCCATAGTTCGCCTTCATCATCCCGGCTCACCACTTCTCCCGCCTTGCATGCCATTGCTGTGCAGCCATCTACTTGCAACTGATAAAGGTTCTTGGTTCGAACCCCTATCTTTCAAATCTTCCGCTTTTTATCACAAGAAAGAAAGCCTTTTCCCTCACATCTTGCACGACTCCCTTGTCTTCCAACATCGCCACAGAGATCGATTCTTCATCAATCCCTGAACATGCATCATTTCCTTCAATACGAAGGGTTTACTAGACTCCCTCTTAAAGGAAATGGTACCGATATCGGTCGCACCGTATCTACCATCATCGCCCATCTCGATGTGCACTCCAAGATCTTTCTCATCCAGATCAGTAAACAAATATCGATCTCCTGTCATGTGAAAAGACGCACCACTGTCAAGAAACCACACTGAACCCATCACACTTGAAACCAAGCATGTGATCAGCGAAAAATCCAGCTTGAACTGGGAGGCCAATGCCTCTCCCGCTGCAGATCCAGCAACCTTCTTATTTTTCTTCTTCTGCGGACAATTTGTGGCATAATGTCCGTGCTGGTGACAGTGAAAACACTTCACCTTGGACATGTCTTGCTTCTTGCCTTTCGCACCAGACTGAGAAGCTTTCTTGCTCTTCCCCTTCTTTGCTTTGGCATCCAAAGCGTAATTTTCTTCATCAGATGCCTTTGATGAAGATCTGTCCTTGGTAGTCCGCCTTATCTCCTATTGCATGAGATCCGACCAAAGTCGCTCCCATCCTCGTAAACTTCTCCCGACCACGACGTAGTCCCGATAGGAATGCCAACTCTTCTCGGAAGACCAAGGAGAGTCGTGTCCACCAAGTCCTCATCATCGATGTCACCCCCACACTTCCCAAACATCCCTGCATCGAGTGAACTTCATGAGGTACTGGGCGATACGTGAGGTACTTGGCGATATTGTCGCCTTTCTCCATCTTAATGTTTTTGAGTTTATCCTTGAGCGCCAACTTCCTCTGGTCTCTCTTGCTCTGGAATAGATCTATCAACGCTTTCCACATCAAGTATGGAGAAGCTTTTCCATGCAGGCTAGATACAATGTGATCCTTCACGCCCTCTAACAGAATCCTTCGACATTTCGCCATCTTCTTTTGCCAAGCCTCAACTTCAGCAACATCAGTAGGCTTTTGGACATCCACATCTATGAACTCCTTCAGCCTGTTATCATCTAATACCGCATCCATCCGGTCTTTCCATGCAACATAATTAGAACTGCCCTCAAGGGCATATTCCAGTCCCAATCCGTTGAAAGACATTTCAACTCCGGCACCAAGAAAACAAACTGCTGCAAAATTTGAATTCCAAGCTCAAAACTCAACTGCTTCTAGATCTGTGAGAACAAATTATTTCTAGCAGCCGTAGATCGATTGGTAGGGGAATTCATCGATATATCATCTTTCAAAGAAAGGATATCCTGAGGCTACCCGCTCCGTTACGTACCGTTCATCGAAATAAAAATTGTAATCACTGTAATAGATCCGATGATCAATTTTGCTCTGATACCATGTAGAAATTTGAACAATTTGTTGAATTATTCACCGAGATTATCCTGATTACACACTATTTAAGCTTCATGCATAATACATAACCTCTTCTACAATTGATCATCAATATGCGGAAATAGAAACAGTCACATGCGCTCATAAAAACATAAATCAAGCACACATTGAACACAATATGTACTGGGGAAAGAAATAGCTGAAAACCCCCAACTATCTGTATAATATAATGATATAGAACATGTAACAATGCATAGCACAAAGTTCTCACAGCTCTCAGCACTATCTCACATGCTACACACTAGCACGGAAGCTGAACAAGTCTCAGGTTCAAATCCCCTCCACAAGTCTGCCTGCCTCTACTGCGCAATCCAAGATGAGTAATGATGAGATCCAAGTTTGAATCCCACTAGCTCCAACTACGCAATTCTCATTGGAAATCTCAATCCATGTGTGTGCAAATCTCATGCACAACTATGGTCACACTGATAGTCACACTAACCCTTTCACCCACCTCTAACACTGGTCTCCACTGAACTGTCCATGCATTGCAGTTAATTGATGTGTTCTTTAGTTGATTTATGAGTTAATAATTAGTGAATTAATTAATAATTAATTCACACCACTCATCACTAGTGTATTTTTCAGTTAGACTAAATACAACTAGTTCAACTAAGTTAAACATAACACAACTCCACCAACTGTCTCATCAACTCCACCAAACTCTGCCACATGAGTTCTAACTGAAGTCAACCATGCAATAGCTCAACTAACCCTTAGGAAAAGCGTATTTCCTTCTGTCAGCTGCATGTGCCACATCCAAGCATCAAACTGAAGTGCTCCAAGAGGATAAGATATTGTTTATAGTCTAAATATTATTAAGGGTTAATAATATTTGACTGTTCTATTTTTAGCCCGGCAGTCTAAAAATAGAAACCGCCCAATGTCTAAAAATAGAGGTCCATCTATTTTTACCAACTCGATCAATCATCCATAAATAGCATCCTGCAACTCATAGACCATGATCCATATGTCTAAAAATAGACATAGTCTAAAAATAGACTTTGCGCCAAAAATAGCCTGCTGGCCCACTTAGTGAAGGCGACTTCATTTCACTAAGCTCCATCATCTTGTTGCATTTTCAACATGGTGCACACGTTTTGGGAATGGTGGATAAAGACAAAAAGGTGTAATAATGATCCAATAACCTCTGACCATATCAATTTTCAAATTTATGTACCATTTCCCTACCGTTAATAGAAAAACAAACTTTCGTAGTGAAATTGATGTTCGGGAAGGAAAATTTTCTACAGAAGTGTTAGGAATTTTCATAGCAAACCCTGACCATTTTGAATTGAAGTTGCTGCGAAAGTTGGATAAATTGTCAGCTTAATAATCATGACTAGATAAGCTCGAGGGATATTATTTTTTTTATTTTCCATTTATGATGAAACACACTACAACTCATAATGGCCTTGCAAAATGATAGAAATACCTTTATGCATGTGATTATTTTAAGAATAAAAACTTAAATACCCTATTAAACCCTAAATAACCTATCCATCTTCACTTAAAAACAAACCTAATGGTTATCTTAGATAAAAATGGCTCCAATGGGGATGTTACACCCCTGTCGTGCAATAAAGAACCAACAGCTCCAGTGCCTTATTGAAAAATAAAAATTAAAACTTTGATGATATCTTCTCCAAGTATTTATGGCCTTCACCTCGGGCTCAAATTTTTTTGAAAAGATCATCCACACTTGCAAGCATAATAACGAAAAATGGAATATATGCAATGGTGCTTCTTCTAGTTGATTGAGTCAAGAAGAATAATGCTTGAGAAACCTACCATTGACAGGTCCTTCTTGACACAACTGACCATCCATCTCTTGTATTAAAAAAGTGTTGTTTCCATGGTAGGTTGAGATCTTGTATGGCCCTTTCCATATATTCTCAAATTTTCCATGTTTCCCTTTGTCTTAAATCTTAGCCTCCCACCTCAAACCCACATATTTGATATTGAAATTATCCTCTTTTGTCTTTCTATCAAATGTCCTTTTGACTATGTTTTGAGATTGTTGATAATTGGTGTACACTTCTTCTCTCTTTTCCTACAAATCAATTAGATGATTAATCCTCCTTTGGACTGCATTTGGTTCCTCATCCAATCCCTTCAATAATCTCATATTTGGACCTCTAAGAGAACTAGGAAACACTACTTCGGTTCCATAGACCATCTCATAAGGAAAATTCCCTATGGACCTTTTAGTACAAATTCTATCATCCCATAAGGAAAATTTAAGCTTCAAATCCCATGACCTTTTTTACTCCTGTAAAATTTTCTTGATAATTCTGACTAGGCTCTTGTTTGATGACTCAACCAAGCCATTACCTTGTGGATAATAAGTTGTAGAGTGACCAAGGGTGATATTGTACTGATTAAAAAAACTTACCATATTTTTAGACTTGAAATATTGAGCATTTGCAGTGATAATATTCATGGGACAACCAAACCTTGATAAGATGTTATTTTCCAGAAAATGTATGATCAGTGAATCTGTAGCTTGTCGTGTAGGAATTGTTTTAATCCATTTTTTGAAGTAATCAAGGGTTGTTAGGATCCACCAATGTTGGCTTGAATATACAGGATGTATCTCGCCAATAAAATCCAATCCTCATTGCTGGAAATGAGCCTCTACAAATATGGGTTTCGAGGGTAATGGAAGCAGCTTTCTCTTTCCATCAAAGATTTGACATTAATGACAAGCAACAATTTTGTTATAAATATCTTTGAACATTGAAGGCCAATAGAATCCTACTCTGATTATCTTATTCATTGTTGATTTCCAATAATAATGACCCCGATAGTCACCATTATAAAACTCTTCAATCACTTTCTTAGCTTCATCTTCTAGTAAACAGTTTAGGAGTATCCCATTGGTGTCTTTCCAATACACATTTATGTTCAAGTTACAGTACCTTACAAATTTCAACTTAACAAATCTAGACTTTGACTTTGTTAGTTCAAGAGGAGCTCTATGATGTTGTAAAACAAAAAATGACATCCTTATACCAGTCTGAGATAGTGATTTTTTCTTCTACAGGGATTATTTCTTTGTTTCAACCACATCTGAAATTTCTACTATAAAATTCATATCTAGACAGTCAAAATTTGATTGAGTCATCAACTTTGATAGTCCATGTCCTTTCACCAATTTTTTAGGCCTGATCTCCAAATCATATTCTAGCAAAGTGGCAATCCACTTACTCCTTTTACCATCTGTGTCAGCTTGGGTTAATATATCCTTCACCACAACATTAGGTACAAAAGCAACAATGTGTTAATGGATGACATAAACTCTGAAATATTTGAGTGCCTTCACCAAAGCATAAGCTTTCTTCTCCATAATGTTGTACTTTAACCTTTAATTTCGCTCAATGAAAAAGAAATAGGTTGTTCATTACTCGTCGCTTTCTCCTCGCAATAATACTCCTTCAATTCGTATGCTCATAAGAAAAAGAAAACCATAAAT